>ML374263.1:0-51797 GCA_005239525.1 Nicotiana knightiana | reverse complement strand
AAAAAAGGGCTAAGATGCACAATAGATTTAAAAATATGTAAATAATTAGATAATTTAGGCCAAATATTAATAGTTAAGCGACCGTGCTAGAACCACGGAACTCGGGAATGCCTAACACCTTCTCCCGGGTTAACAGAATTCCTTACTCGGATTTCTGGTGCGCAGACAAATCAAAACAGAGTCAAACTTTCCTCGGTTTGGGATTTCAATAAATAAATGGTGTCCCGGAACACCGTAAAAAATCCGGGTGGCGACTCTGAAAACTAAGATAAATCCCAAAACTTGAATAATGTCACTTTAATTGGAAAAACTCCCATATCCAACCCTGTGTCGGAAAAAGGAGGTGTGACAACGTGAATCTCAATTTCTAGCTAAATACACATCCTGAAGATTGCCAATTGTTACACATAAATTCTAGCTAAATACACATCCTGAAGATTGCCAATTGTTACACATAAATCTTGAATCCATCAGAACCATTCTCGAGAGTCATTTACTCTTCTCAAATCCCAATTAGACCAGCAAAGCGGACTGAATGATCTGTGCCCCCATTAACATACCAACACCCAAGGGAGTAACCCATACCCCTTAAGCAACCAAGAAAATTCATACTCCACACTGACTACACCCTGTACAGATACAACTCAATCATTCAATAGAACCCATTTTCCCATTAGAGTATAATACTACATGTATCCAAAATTTCCATTATTCGAGTCATTCCTAAACTCCACATCTGCAGGTCATAGGTGATTCACCAGTATACCTCAAACTAAAACCAATACAACACCTAATCGTGCAATCCACTTATCATTGGCAGACTCCCCCACTTGGCTCAAAGTCATAGATCAAGACAAACAATAACTTACAATTCCCGTACGCTATCACTACCACAATATCGTAATGAGATTAAACTAAATCCTTCATAAGCTCATATAACACAAACCATCTAATATCTTAAATCATCTGCAAATCTCGCATTCAACATTGCAATAGACATGACAACTTCCTCAAGTGATCTAAACTCAAATTGCAACATATATCATTTCCTGGTAAAAGAGAATTTGCTACAAAACAAGAATCACACAACCTCAGGACACCCCGCGGGAGATAACCCTGCCTGCTTAGCGTCAAACTGATATCTCTCTATACCCTTCCAAGAATCATAGCTAGTATGCAATCACATTATCCTCCTACAGTAAAACACAACCAATGCCTACCCTCAAGGCCTCACAATACGCGGTATAAGAACCTGAAGTTGATGACAAAACTAACACTGGAGTTGTGGTGAATGCAGTCTTGAGCTTCTGAAAGCTCTCCCCCCACTCATCTGACCACCTGAATACCCTCACTGGACACCACGTGCCCCAAGAATGCTACTGATCTGAGCCAAAACTCACACGTGGAGAACTTTACATAAGGCTTCTCCTCCCTCGATCTCTGTAATACAATCCTCAAATGTTGAGTATGTTCCTCTTGGCTACATGAGTACACCGGGATGTCATCAATGAATACAATAATGAAGGAGCCCAAATACGGCTGGAATACACTGTTCATCAAATGCATGAATGCTACTAGGGCATCGATCATCCCAAAAGACATCATCAAGAACTCATAACACAACATGAAGATCTACTACACTCCACAACTAATCTTCATGAGAGGTACTTCAATACACCCATAACTCGAGGCCATACGTCAACTCAAGACAAAAGTAAAACACTTAATAGTTCTTGCTACATCTCCAGCAAGCTCTTCTTGTGACATTCAAATCATCTGAACACAACTCACCATCAAATCACACTCACCACATAGTCATCCAGTCACAAAATATCACCAATAAGGACACAAACAAACATATAAGTCCCAAATGCACGTGCTCATGCAATCAAAATCTCAGTACTCAAGGACAGATAAAACCCGACCTCAAGTCCTCCAGATCGGCCCATCATCAACGTGCTAAAATCACACCTCGCACCTAATCCATGGAAATCACAAGTCATCGATGCACAACTGATACCGAGCACTCATGTGCGCATATGAATGCATGGAAGGAATTCAAAGAGTTACGCTTCAAGCTGAATCAAAGTATTCGCACGATAAGAATTCAAGAATTGGATAATTTTCCTAAGGGTTCTGCAACCTCTCAAAGATAAGTATAGACGTCTCCCTACCGATGCGCAAGACTCTATTAAACCTGCTCATGACTCGTGAGACCTATGTAACCTAGGCTCCAATACAAACTTGTCACGACCCAAAACTAACCCTTTCGTGATGGCGCCTATCGTGGTACTAGGCAAGCCGACACAATTACCAAAATAGTCGATATGATTATTTCGAAAGGAAAATTTCAAGTTCTTCGATATAAATCCTTCAATAAGGAATTTAAACTAACAAACATGCAGAAAGAAAATCCTGACATCGGGGTGTCACTAGTCATGAGCAACTACTACAACTGTCTATAAACATTTAGACTAACATAGTCTAGGATCAATCAAATACAACTAAGGGAACATAAAGGAGTAGGAAAGCAGGGCTGCGGTCACCATGCAACTACCTTGCAAACTCCGAGAACCTGCGTCAAAAATAACTAACAGCCTCAACTGTGTCTAGAAAACACCTGAATCTACACACAAGGTACAGGGAGTAATGTGAGTACGCCAGCTCGGTAAGTAAAAAACATAAACAAAGGCTGAGCAGTAGTGACGAGCAGTAAAAACACATAAAGTCCACATTATAAAATCTCAATAAATCTGACATGCTTTCAAATCAACCATTGAGTCAATCATCTCGTTTAAAATCCAGTTTCAGTGAAAAACTAGTTATAAATATTTCTTCCACAATTTCAATGGAGGCTCAATGCAAAAGAGAGTGAAAAAAATGAAATCATAAACAAGCCCCTCGGGCAAAATGTCACTCGTAAACATCCCCTCGGGCAAGCCTCACAGTCACTCATGAACAGCCCCTCGAGCATACCACAACATCACCCATATAGCCCCTCGGGCATACCTGACCATAACTTATGCCTCCCAATCACCCGTCACTCGGCACTCGTACTTAGAAGGTATTTTCCCTCACTAGGGGTGTGTACAGACTCCGGAGGGCTTCCTTCAGCCCAAGTGCTATAACAAGCAAAATCATGGCATCAATCACTCTAGCACTGGGCCTATCAATAACATGCTGCGACGTGCAGCCCGATCCCAGATCATATCCTCAAAAATCAGTCCCTCAGCCTCACTCAGTCATAAACCTCACAATCCACTCGGGCATTTCAGTAAAAACAGGGAACTCATCCCAAAACAACTTTCATATGCATCAAAATAGAGTAATGAAACTCAATTAAACATTAAACATGTAAAAATCATGACTGAATGTAACTTCCAAATCAAAACACTGTGAGGATAGTAATAAAATACCCATTAGGGTCCAAAAAGTATAGGAACAAGACCCCAAACATGTCATTCAGCCCAAGTTATAAGAAATCTTTCTAAACATATAACTATTATACAACTTTAGTCGACATATGTAACTCCATGGTCGCTACAGGATGGACCAAGTCACAATCCCTAACGGTGAACGCCCACACGCCCGTCACCTAGCATGTGCCTCACCTCGATATAGTGAGATAGTACAAAAATCCAGGGTTTCATACCCTCAGGTCTAGATTTATAATCGTTACTTACCTCAAACCGGACAAAACTCTAGCCCGCGATGCTCTTGCCCCTCGATTCGGCCTCCAGATACTCTGAATCTATCCAAAATCATTATATTTTCATCAATATACGCTAAAGAAATGAATCCCATATGAAAATTATCAAATTAAACCACAAATTCCGAAATAGCTCAAACCGACCCCTGGGCCCATGTCTCGAAATCTGACGAAATTCACAAAACTAGGAACCCATTCATTCACGAGTCCAACCATACTAGTTTCACTCGAATCTGACTCCAATTCGATGTTCAAATCCCAAAAATTCATTTTATGAAGTTTCTATAATTTTCCCCAAATTTCTACCTCAAAGTACTAATCAAACGATGAAATCATTGATATATTAATGAACATTAACCAAATACGAGTTAGAATCACTTACCCTGATGAATTTCTTGAAAACTCTCGAAAAATCGCCATGAACCAAGCTCCCTAGGTCCAAAATGTGAAATAATGCCCTAAAACCCGTTTATATAGTGCACTCTCTGATCTCCACTACGCTGACCGCGAAAATCCATGTGCGTCCGCAGAAAAGTAGCGTTGTCCGTGCTTCTGGTGGTTGTAGTGACAGGCTTTAGTATTTTGGCCATAACTTTCTATACAGATGTCCAAATGATGAATTCTATACCTTTCTAGAAACTAGACACAAATGATACAACTTTCATTTTTGAATCATCTCAAAATTCTTTGTATATCAAAAGATATAGGCTTCCGAAGTCAGACAAGCAAATCTGCAGAACCTTTCCCTAGAGTGTGGCCGCGGCAAAATTATGCAATCAACACCCCTCCTTCGCGGTCCATGAAATTCTTCTGAAGTCCGCATTTTCAAAGCACCAGAACATTACCAGAGTTCCGGAAATGCCCGGACTCGCTCAAAACTCACCTCGAAACACACCCGAGACCTCCAGAACGTCAACCAAAGGTACCATCAAGTCCAAAAATACCATACAAACTCAATGGAGCACACAAATCACATCAAACAATAACAAAAACATGAATCACACACTAATTCAAGCTTAATGAACTTGAAACCTCAAACTTCCACAACCTATACCGAAACCTATCGAACCTCGTCCGAATAACCTTATATTTTTCACACTCGTCACAAATGACACTACGAACCTACTCCAACTCCCGTAATTCCTATCCGACTCTGATGTCAAATTTTACACTACCGACCGAAAATCACCAAATTTCTAATTTCGCCAATTCAATCCTAGTTCCACCACAGACTTCCAACTTTTTAGAAACTAGACACGAAGGTACAACTTTCATTTTTGAATCATCTCAAAATTCCTTGTAGATCAAAAGATATAGGCTCCCAAAGTCGGACCATCGAATCTGCAAATCTTCCCTGGAGCGCCTCCGCAACCAAATTTACGTGGTCCGCACCCCCTCCTCCGCGCTGAGTGAAATTTTGCTGCCGTCCGCAAAAATTTAGCACCAGAATCATGCCTGAGTTCCGGTAATGCCCGGACTCTCTCAAAACTCACCTGAAACACACCCGAGGTCTCCGAAACCTCAACTAAATGTGCCATCAAGTCCTAAAATACCATAACAACTCAATCGAGCTCCCAAATCACCTTTAACAATGACAAAAACATGAACCGCACACCAAACCTCAAACTTTCACAACCGATGCTGAAACCTATCAAACCGCGTCTGAATGATCTCAAATTTTGCACACACGTCAAAAATGACACTACGAACATGCTCCAACTCTCGGAATTCCATTCCGACTCCGATATCAATTTTTTCACAGCCGACAGAAAATCCTCGAATTTTTAGTTTCGCGAATTCAAGCCTAATTCCTCCACAGACTTCCAAATTACATTACGGGCATGCTCCTAAGTCCAAAATCACCTAACGGAGTTAACCGAACCATAAAGATACAAATTCGAGATCGATTACCCAATAGTCAAAAATTTGGTCAAACCTTTCATATTTAAAGCTCCTAGTTGAATATCATTTTCCCATATCAATCCCGAATAACCTGAAAACCAAAATCGATGACTCACATAAGTCATAATACATCATACGGGGGTACTAATGCCTGCAAACCACCAAGCGAAGTGCAAATTCTCAAAGCAACCGGTCGGGTAGTTACATTGAGACAAAGAAGGTGGCTCGGGCTGACATCAATATCCTTTATCACTCGTGCAAAGATAATGTGGTAGCAGATGCACCTAGTAGGAAGTCAATGGGTGTTTTGCCCCATCTTGCAGTACAAAGGCAATCTTTGGGTCGAGAAATTCAAAAACTGGCAAATGATGGAATTAGATTGGATGAGAACGAAGAAGGAGGTATAACTGCTTATGCCTTAGCACAATCCTCCCTTGTTACAATGTTAAGGCTAAGCAAGGCGAAGATCCGTACTTAGTGAAGTTAAAGAAGGAGTCAGAAACAAAGAAATCTCTGCTTTCACTTTAGGAAGTGACTCAGTTTTGAAGTTGAATGATCGGTTATATGTGCCTGATGTAAATGGTTTGAGAAAGGCCATAATGGAAGAAGCTCACAACTTGAAGTACTCTATCCACCCAGATGCTACAAAAATGTATCTGGACATGAAAGAGTTGTATTGGTGGAAAGTCATGAAGAAGCAAGTAGCAGATCATGTGGCTAAATGTTTGAATTGCCATCAAGTCAAAGTCGAGCATCACAGGCCTGGTGGCCTAGCTCAAGATATAGAGATACGATAGTGTAAATGAGAGATGATTAATATGTATTTCATAGTAGGTCTACCTCGCACATACCGTAAGCATGATTCAATTTGGGTTATCATAGACCGACTGACAAAGTCTGCACATTTCCTACCAGCAAAGACGACAGCTTCCGCAGAGCAGTATGCGCAGTTATACATCAAAGAAATAGTTTGATTTCATGGTACTCCAGTTTCAATCGCATATGTTAGAGGCCCTCAGTTCACGACGCATTTTTGGCAGGAATTTCAAAAAATATTAGGTCTCAAGGTTAATTTGAGCACCGCTTTCCATCCACAGAATGATGGTCAGGAATAAAGGACCATTCTGACTCTCAAAGATAAGTTGCGAGCATTTGTTATAGATTTTGGAGGTAATTGGGATAATCACTTGCCACTTATATAATTTGTTTACAATAATAGCTATAAGGCCATCATTGATATGGGTCATAATGAAATGTTTTATGGGTGAAGATGTAGGTCTCTAGTGGGTTGATTTGAACCAGCAGAGGTGTTGTTGATTGGTCCACAGTTTGTTAGTGAGGCCTTAGAAAAAGTCCAGCTAATCAGAGAAAGACTGAAAGCGGCTCAGAGTCGTCAAAAGTCCTATTCTGACAAGAGGCATCGTGACTCAGAGTTCATGGTTGGTGACAAGGTGTTTTTGAAGGATTCACCAATGAAAGGAGTTATGAGGTTTAGTAAGAATGGGAAACTTAGTCCTATATTTATTGGACCTTATGAGATTATAGAAAAGAAGGGAAACGTGGCTTATGATCTAGTGTTGCCCGTTGAGTTGTCCTATGCTCATCATGTCTTTCATGTGTCTATGCGTATAAAGTACATTCATGATGAGTCGCATATAATAGTTGCTGATACCATAGAAATTAAAGAAGTTGACTTATGAAGAGGTACTTATAGAAATTCTCGATAGACAAGTAAGAAAGTTGAGAACAAAAGATATAGCATCAGTAAAGGTTTTGTGGAGTAATCATGATTCAAAAGAGGCTACATGGGAGGTCGATGAAGATATGAGGGAGAAATATCCATATTTATTTGAGGAAAAAGGTATGTGAACCTAGGTTTGGCTTGACATTTATATTTTATTTATTAAATACAAGTTAGCATGTGTATATGTCCTTGCTAGATTATAGTTAGTTGTTGAAGTAATTTAGCTTCTGTCAGAGTATATTTAGTTATTTAATAATTTAGTGCCATGCCAGAGTATATTTAATTTATTAAAGTTATTTACTTTTTGCAGAAGTGTTGTGCTTTTTTGGTTGGTTATTGTGGTACCTCCTTGCCAAAGCGTGAGTAATTAGTGTATGAGTTGTGTATGGTGCCTATGAATGGCCTGTTATGGTATATATATTTAGTTGTTGATGTAGTTTTGGTATTGGTGACAGAGAAATTCTTTTAGGATAGTCCAATTTACAGGGGAGACTCTGCCGAAATTTTTGAAAATTTAGAGAGTTAGCCAAAATTTAGGGAAGTGAGTAGTGCTAAGAAAACTTAAGAAGTTCAAGGACTTACGGAATGGTTATTAGCTTAAGTATAAGGCCCTAGAAACATTTTAGGAAGAATGTTTTTAAGGAGAGAAAATTGTAACACTCCTCAAATCTATAGAAGTTCCAACACTCACTAAATATAGAATTTAATTTTTTTTGCTTAAATTATACTTGTATTACAGATTTAAACCCTTGTGATTGATTTTTGAGTTACTTCTCTATTTATAAAGAATTGGATATACAATTAGGGGAATATTAATAATTTTAATATTAGTAATTTTTAAAAGTGGGTATAATTAAATATTAATTAAGGAAAAACAAAAAAAAATAATAATAAAATAAAAAGAGGCTTAAAGCCTTGGAATGGCAAGAACGTATTTCATATTTAGAAGGGCAAAAGGCAGAAGCCTTATTCGAAAAAACAAAAAACAAAAAAAACAAAGCAAACACAACCTACGAAACTAAGGTAGCGATGCTTACACACAGAGGCCACGAAAAGATACTAGGGTTCTTTACAAATCACTAATTCTTGAACTCAGGTATATAACATTTCCTATTGTCAATTACCCCACAGTAGTAATAGGTAAGAATTAAATAGTTAATTCCCTTCTTCCTCTGTATCAACAATAAGTTCCTTGTTTAGGTGAGAAACTTTGAAATTGATTCAAATGCACTGATTGTTGTAGAATCAATTATTTGACGGGTATAAATTAGATTGGGGATTACGTATTGGTTCAAGGATTTTTGAGGTGCTTTGATGTATCCTTTTATTAAAATGGTTTAACTCACAAAAGCACGCATACAAGGTGTTTGATGAATTGCAAAAAAAAATTATAATTGGAGTGAGTGAGTATCTATTAGCTTAGAATTTTTTTCTAGCTAAAGTTTAGATGATTTATTCTTATATATGTGCATAATTTTCTGGTTTTTGTGTTAGTCTTATATGCCATTTTCATGTTGAAAATTCATGAAGAAGCAAGAATCTTTAGAAATAATTTTGAATGTTTATTTCATTTTTATTCCATGTTTTACATTTAAGGATACCAGTATGAGTATGTATAGGATGTTCCAAAAAAGATTTAGACTTGAAAAGTCACAAGAAGGAGTTTTCGAAAGAAAAGATTTTTGGGAGTATCCTCTATTTTGAGAAGGCGTCATCGTCCAGGCCGAGGGTCCTGACCAAGGCATTGACTTCCTGAAACTACTTGTGCCAAAGTAGGGAGCACCCAAGCCGAGGGTCTCGTTGCTGAGAGTTTACTTAGTCAGGCTAAGGTATGGGACATGAGTGCTGAGAACCATGAAGCGAGTGGCACCTCGTGGATTGGTCCTACTCGATCAGGTTAGGGTCAAACCCGTGATGATCATATGGTGAGTAAGGCAAAAATAGGTCAGAATAGTTGGAACTCCCGAAGTATAAAGTGAAGTATTTTTATAAGAAAGAAAAAGAAAATAAATTCTTTTAGAATATTCATAAACTGGTATATTGCAATTATTTTAGAATTGTTGAGCTTTATGTTTCCATGCCTTTATAATCTTTGCTCGTAATTTATATTTTATTAAAGTTTTGTCCCCTATCGTTGAGACTCAGTGAGTACAATGGATGGTACTGACATTCTCTTTTGGGAACCTACGTTAGTTTGCGTTACAACATAGGAACCGATTTTGCAAGCGAGCAGGCTATAGGTTAGGACTTCCATCACTTCTGGTGCTATTGCTGAGCTCCACTTTTTTTGTTCGTGGAGTACTATTTTGAGTCGTTATTATTTAGCTATTTCTTTGTTTACTTAGAGAACTGTCTAGGAAATCTCATGTCCTGAGCAGTGCGCCAGTTTATTAGTAGAGGCTTCATAGACACAGTCGTTGGGTTAAGATTCAGATGCTTTTGATAATAACTTAGTAGTATTTTAGTGTTTACTAAGAATAAAGTTTTGGAGTTGGTTTATTTTAGATATTTAAATTAATTAGAAGTATTTGGTTAAAGTATTGCCTTGTTGCATATAATGTTTGAAGTTAGAATAGATTTAATAAGCGCAGATGATTCGCTCGGTCATGTTTAGCGATCGGTGTGGGTAATAATTTGTTCAGAAAATTGGTCGTGACATAGGTAGTTTGGACTGGTAAAGTAAGGCCCTTACTGTTTCAAGTAGGTATTTATGTTTTCTTTCCACCATACCATTTTGTTGTGGTGTGCACGAACAAGTTTTCTGATGTACTATGCCTTTTTCTTGGAGTATGTCATGGTTTCATTGTTGACAAATTCTTGACCATTATCAGATCTAATGGTCTTAACTGAATTACCAAATTGATTTTAAATCATAGACATAATTGCTTTAATGGTATGGAATGTGTTGCTTTTGTAGCTTAATAGGTGAGTCCGGGTTGACCGACTAAAATCATCAACCATGATGAAGAAATATCGATAATTGACATGTGTGGATGTGTGGTAGGGGCACCATAGGTCTACATGGAGTAATTCAAGAATTTTTGTAGATGAGGTGGTCCTTTTAGGGAATGGTAGCCTTTCTGTTAGTCCATAGGGCACATTGAACAAATAAAGGGTTGTTTAGGAGCAAACTTGACTAGTAAAGTAGATATTTTCCTCTTCTTATAAAGGGTACATGACCTAGCCTATTGTGCCATAAATAGTCAATATTATTTCCAGAAGGTGCAGAACATATAAAAGAAGAATTAACAGTAAAAAGACCAGTTTTATTGCATGAATGGATACTATTTACATTGCCCAATAGATGACATGACTCATTTACAATTGATAATGAATGAAATGGATGAGTTTGATCCTTAAATGGATGAGCTTGATCCTTTTTCTTGCTAGCATTATTACCGGGAATAGAAGGAAAGGAACAACAAGAATGAGGCAAACTAGAAATTGAAGTAAAGGGTGGACATAACTCTGAACAGTTATGACACTTTGAACAAAGAAAATACAACCCACTCCTCGCCTTACTAATATCAAGAGACCTCTTCATTAAAGGGGCCTACATTAGACAAATATATTTGTTGAAATAAACCATGCAATCAAGATGCACGGCTAATGAGTGAATTGAAATAAGATTATAGTTGAAACTAGGTACATACAGAACTCTAACCAGAGTTAGTTAAGGACTGAGAAAAACATTACCAATTTCTGTCACGTTCACCCTATATCCATTAGGTAAGGTTACAAGGAAAGGATAAGGTAGGGTTCTAATATTTGTGAGGACAGACTTTTTATATGTCATATTGTTTGAAACTCCACTGTCTAAAATCCATGGGTTAGCAATTGAACTTGAACATTTATATATGGTTGTTTCAACTATATCTTTATAATTAGAGCAAGCTAGAATACCTACAAAGTTAACAACTCCACTGTTGATGATGTTTGAGTTTTCCCCTACACTGCTAGTCTTAAAGTTCTCCAGCAAATTCAGCAACTGGTTGTATTGTTCCATCGTCAGGTTCTGAAAACTTTGGTTGTGATTCTTGCTTTCAGCATCCCCACTGTTGCAAGCTTGCATCACTTCACACTGAGCATGGACATTTGCAGCAGATCATGTGTTTCTTTCCTTTGTAAACTTGATGTCTTGTGGAAATCCATGTAGTCTGTAACACTTCTCCCATGTGTGTCTCGGTTTTTTTCAGTAGTCATAATACAATCTTGATTTATTAGGGGAAAGTTAGGTTTATACGAATTTTGTCCTGCAGTGTTGCCTTGTGGAGCATAATTGGTTCTGAATTTGTTGTTTCCTAGTCCATTCACATTTAAAGAAGTGGATTTCATGACTGGGCGACTACTTGGCCTAACTTCTCCATGTTTCTCCTCCTAAATGAGGCCGGAAAAAGTTTGTGCAATGCTAAGCAGGGGATTCATCATTAGAATATTTTCCCTAACGACTATGTATACTTTATTGAGTCCCATTAAGAACTGAAGTAACCTTCGATCTTGCTATGCCTTGTGCATATTTTCTTTGGCACCATAGGTGCATTGACAGCCACACTGTGCGTGTGCATTCAAGGTATTGAGCTACTCCTAGAGCTTCTTCATTTTTGTGTAGTATCGTGTTATATCTAGGGTTCCTTGATTTAGGTCATTGATTTCCTTTTGCAATTGATAAAGTTTAGTCCCATTTAATTTATTGTACCTGTCCTCAAGATCTTGCCATAACTCCTTCGCATCATTCACGTATTGTAGAGTGTCAGCCAAATCTTTTGAGAGTGAGTTCAGAATCCACGATGTCACCATATCGTCTCATTGTGCCCATTGATCGTAGGTCGTTTCTCCGGCATTAGGTTTTTTACGCTTACCTATAGTGAATTTGACTTTGTTTTTCACAGAGAGCTCTGAGAATGCCTCTCCTCCAGGATCTATAGTAAGCATGGTCAAATGCTACCGATACCAGCACTTTTCGATGGGTGCATGTATAGCGGGTTGGTTAAATCCAAAATTGTGGTGGTATCCTGAGTATCCTTGTCTCCAGCCATGAATTGAAGCAAAAAATGTCAGAAATTTGAGTCAATTGACGATTGAGAGTGCAAAACAGTGATTCTCGGATGATATCACGAACTAGAACTTCCGATTTGCGATTTCAAATTGGGTGTAAAAAAAAAAAAGAAAAAAAAAAGAGAAGATCAACAGGATGTAGATCGGAAATTACGAGTTGTGCTCTGATACCTTGTCGAAATTGGAGATCAGAATCATCGAAGTATCTCCATTGATGAACCACGCTGAGCTTATGAGAGAAGGAACTTGATTTTGAATTTTGGATAGTGGTGCATCACACCATACGACATATCTTTCATACATTATTGCATGAGAATAAAACTTGATGAGCTTGTAAGTATATACAGCTGAGCCTAATGGAGAATTAGTTCAAGTTGATTTGGTAGGGGAAAGTTTATATCTGGGAACACACAACTAACCTTGAAAAGTGTATTGTATGTGCCAAGTTTCAAGTGTAATTTGATTTCATGATATCAGTTAATGCACCATGGAAAATGCAATACTCTACTGATTATTGTTGTGTTATTCGCGATGGGCACGTATGATTCGCGAGATGGAGCTTACTGTCTCAAGGGCAAGGCTTTCAAAATAAGTGGAGCTGTGCATAATTCAAGCAAGGCTAAGCTATGGCATGCAAGGTTAGGAAATGATGGATAATATACTGGTCCAGCATATTATGCTAGAGGTTCATATACATGTGATTCAATCTCTAGCATATTATATTGAAACTCTGTATGTTGGAGTTCCAACATAATATGCTGGAAATTCATACATAGGCGCATCAATCTCAAATATATTATGCTGAAACTTCTCGTGTTGCAACAAATAGTAGCTATTTTTCAATGACTTTGCAAATCTGGCTATGTTTCAATTACTAGTACGAAAACTGACTAGCTCGTGCTATTTTCACGTTTAGTTCTGTAGCACATTAGCATGTAAAAGCTACTCAAAAAATTAAGGGCGTGTTTGGAAAGCCACCCCGTAATTGGATTTGGGTGTAACTGGATGTACTACACAGTTTGGCATGTTTCTCTAACCAAGTTATTACTTGGTCAGCATGTAATTGGGTGTAATTGAGGAACTTTAATTACTCTCCAATTCTCAAGGGGCATTGAGAAATGCTGGTAATTACATGGTGTAGTTACATAATTATTTTTTGAGTCTCTTTTCTTTTCTTTTTAATTTTCTTTTCTTTTCTATTCTTTTTTCCTTTTAATTTATTTTATATTTTAACTTTCTGATTTTTTTTCAAATGTTATTCTTTTTATGTTATTTATCTTTTGTTTCATTATTTTCCATTTCCCTACATTTATTTCACATGTTTCTATATAATATTTCATATATTTTTTTATTACACTTAGCTATGTTGTTATTCTAATTTTTCTAAAAATATTCTACCTTGTATTCTTAGAAAGAATAAGTCATCCACAAAAAAGTTGAAGTTTGTTATTGAATAAGGTTATATGCAAACTTAACTATGTTATAATGACTGATTATTTTTTAATATTTAAATAGTATTCTCATTTTTCAACCTCTATTTTTGTGATTCCATGTAGTTGCTCATATTTTTTTTTTCTCTTATTTTCTTCATTTAACATAATTGTGCTATTATCCTAGTTTTGAAACTACACCTGCTTATATTAGAAATAACGAGCTATTAATATATTTGGCATATGATGAATGATGTCATTAAAGTAGAAAATATTATTGAATGCGGTTATATACTTATATTTTTCTTTTCTTTGAATTATATTTACTTAGTTATATTGAAACTTATTTTATATAATGTTGTAATTTTCACAAGAGTATTATTTGCTATATTTTAGGTTCCATTTTATTTGCTTTAGTAATACTGACTTAGTAATTCAAATTGCACGCCATCCATTTTCAGTTAGAATTGATAGACTATTTTTTCGGAGTAATGTTATGATATTATATTTATAAATATTAATTTTTTATCAAGCATGCATTCCATAATATTCTTACAAAATATGTACTTTTAATTTTATAACAAATTAAAGTAAAATATCATAATAAAAATATATGTCAATTATTTTTGCAATATTAGTTACAAAAATATGATATTAATATATTTTCAAGAAACAATATGTATCTTAAATATCAAATTTAATTTCATTTATAAAGGCATTTATTTGTCAAATCTTAACTTTTACTTTTTGATATTTAACTTTATATTTAAAATATAATCTAACTGTGTAAGTACACTTATGCAGCCAAACAGTACACTTGTAATTACGTTGTAATTATATTATGACAAATAAATTTGTCGTCATAATTACAATATTGTGTAATTACTAAGCAGTCTATACTGTAGTAATTACATCAATCCAATTATCTGATGGCTTTCGAAACACGGCCTAAAATTTAGACTAATACAAATTCACAAAGCCTAAATAATTCCATAAGGGAACTATGCTTTCGACGGAATTTGGAGGATGTCTTACGTCTTCCCCCTAACCCATCCCTGTAATTAGATTGAATCCGTTGAAATTTATGTGATTGCAAAAACTAATTTAGGTACTCTAACACACCTAGAAAATGGTTGCGATACAGCGATTCCAGATTAACTCTAAAAAAGGACAGCTTAGTGCACAAAGTACTCGTTCACGCACGGTCCGTGGTGTAATATAAACAACCTACTCTAATGCATGCATTTGTAGCTGCTTTCACAGCTCTAACCTATGACCTTAGGTCACATGGAGACAACTTTATTATTTTTCCAAGGCTCCCTTTCATCAAGGTTAACTCTATACTTACTAATTATAACGACCCGATCAGTCGTTTTGAGACTCGAGAAGCTTTATATTATGTGTTATGACTTGTGTGTGTGTGGTCAAGTTAGGTTTTCAGATTATTCGGGATCAATTTGGAGGAACAATTCTTATCTTAGAAGTTTAAACGGTAATAGTTAATCGGAGTTTGACTTTTGTGTAGACAACTACGAAATAGAGTTTGATGATTCCAATAGCTTTGTATAGTGAGTTTGGACTTAGGAGAGTATCCGGATTTGGATTTGGAGGTCTGTAGGTTAAGTTGATGTTAATTTGGCGAAAGTTAAAAATTTGAACGTTTGAAATGTTCATAAGTTTGCGGAGAGTTGACCGTGATGACATCGGGTTCAGATTTTGATTCCTGGAGTTGGTAAAGCTCTGTTGTATCATTTGGGACTTGCATGCCAAAGTTGACGTCATTCTGAGTTCATTTTATATGTTTCAACACGAGTTTTGGAAGTTGGAAGATTTGAAAATTCATAAGTTCGACTCAAGGTGCGATTCATAATTTCGACGTTGTTTGATGTGATTTGAGACCTCGAGTAGGTCCGCGTTATATTATGGGACGTGTTGATATATTTGGTTGAGGTCTCGGGGGCATCGGGTGGATTTCGAATGGTTAACAATTTGGAATTTGGACTTAGGAAATTTCTTAATTGCTGGTTCTCGTGCATTGCACCTGCGAATTTTGGTGCGCAGGTGCGTGGACGCTTCTTCGTGATTTTTGGGCGCTTCTGCATTGTGAGCACCTAATTTTTTCCCTAACTCAAATTACTCCTAAAAATATTCCAAAATAGTTTTTAATTACTTCAATGAATTATAGGAATTTTTCCTTTATTTTTACTTGATTTGTTTAGTGCTTATTGTGTTTGGTGAATATTGGTAGCATTTTAATTCTTAAGAAAAATAACAAAAATATTTAAATCTTTGCATTGTTTTTAGATTTTAATTTCATGATTAATTGCATTTGTAAAATATTAAAATACCATAAAATACATTAGTTAATTGTTAGAAAATAGTAAGTAGGTTAGTTTTGCAAAATAGGTTTAGTTTGGAATATGGAGTTAAAATTACTACAATTTAAACTTGATTATTTGTTGAAAAAAGAAGGGAAGGGCAGTTTAGCTTTAAGCTATATGGGCCAAGCATTTTTAGCAGCCCAATTGCCCAAAAATCCCACAAAACCAGCTAATTCCCACTACCCAAATCCAGTCCCCCCCCCCCATTAAAACCAAACGACACCGTCTTTCCCTCACTTAATCTCAGTCGTTGATCATTTTTTATCTAACGGCTCCCAACTGATCCCCCCATTACAATAAAACTGTCCTAAGACCCCCCATACCCCCATGAACTCTCACAACCCTATCTCTTCATCTCCCTCACTTCTCTCTCATCTCCGCCAGCTGCCACCGTCGGAAATCGCCTACGGCGGCGGCACCGCTCTAAACCACCCCAAATTAACACCACACAATCCCTACATCCTCCTAAATCTTTACCCCCATCAATTTCTCCAAAAAAAACTCCTCAAATCCTTCAAACTTCAGATCGGAGAAGGCCGAAAAACCCTAAATCTGTCCTTTTCTGATTTCTCCTCAATCTTGGCCTGTTTGAACTTGAAACCTACATCGACTGATTTCTCTTGATGAGAGAAATCAAAAATCCATGATGTTAGTATTGGTTCATCTCACGGCCACCGGATTCCGGCCAAATCACTACTGACCTGCCAAAACTTCATCGTCATCATTGTTCGTTGATTCGCCTCAATCGCCGTCTCCTTTAGAATCCAAATCAGTGTATCTCTCTTTTCCTTTCTTTTATTTCTTTTCTTGTTCCAGATTATCACTTAGGTATTAATTTCTATTGATTAGATTAGTTATTAATTTGATTAAGTTCAGTGAAAGTAATATTAATTAGTTAATTATATGTGTTTTAGGTTAATCGAATCAGTTTTAATTAATTTAATGATTTAGCTAAGTTTAATTAGTAAGTTGTTTCTGTTTTGGTCTTCATTGTTTGATTTCTGATGTTTGAATGTCAATTTGAATTAAGGGGGTGAAAAGGTAACAACAGAAACTTTAAAGAGGTAATTGGAAACCAAATTTAGGGAATCTAACTAGTTGCTCAGGAAGCTTCTAGAAAAGGACTTAGTGCCATAACATAATTGAATTAAGTCGGATTCTAGGTAAAAAAGGTGAATTTTCAGAATATAAAAAGCGTGAAAATGATAAGAAACTTCTAGAAACGGACAAATGTCCAAATCTGTTAGAAAAGATGCTGAAATTAGATACAGTTGTCCATTTTCTGGTACAAAAAGATGTCATTTCCCTAAATTTAAGGGAAAGCCGGCAGATTATTTTTGGACCTTATCTCATTCCCTTAAGCCACATGATATTCTATAAAGGGGGAGGGGGGGGGGAGCTCTAGATACAGATTTGGACAAGAGGAATTCTCTGCATATTCACTCAAAGAAAACACATTGATTCACCGCAATTTTAAGAAAATCCCTCCCCTTCATCTTCATTTTTAAAACAAAAAAACTTCAGAAAAAAGAAACAAAGAAAAAAAGGGGCTTCACAGTTTGTTTTCGTTTCTCTGCAATTTGGTTCCATTCCTGCTGGGTTCAGAAGTTAATTTTTAGCTTGTTGTTCATCACTGCTTCATGAAGTCATAGCCGCTTCTTAGTTTTTTCTTCTCCAAAGTCAGAGATTTATTTTCTTTTTGTCTTTTGCTGTAATCCAAGTATCATTCTTGACCAAATGACGTAAATTTTAGTTAATCTTTGATGTGCAAAATTGTTATTTACTCTGTCTAGTTTCAAAGCTATGAATATGTTTGATATTCATCAATTATGATGTCATTTTGTCATAAATAAATTTAGGTGATGTTGTTTTTGTCCAAATAGTCAGAAATGTATTTGCAAAGGTGCGCTTGAGTTGTTTTAAGTTATATTTTGTAAAAATAACCTTTTTGGGTCAATATTTAAACAAAAAATTCACATGTTTTAACCAGTCACCCTAAATTAAAATATGCAGGATGAGCACCATTGAAAATATACCTTTTTGAGTCGTAGATGAGATTCACTAAGGCTCCACATGTGGTGGAACGACCTGGGGAGGACATTAAGTGTTTTGTGACCAAAGGTCTATGTGGGCTCACTGGTCTTCTAAAGATTAGGTCTGGGGTTGATATAATTGAATCCTTGATACCTTTTGGGACCCGGCACACAATGTCTTCCATTTCTCTGACTTTGAATTGACCCCTACCCTCGAGGAAATAACAGATTACACTGGTTTTGACGGGAATCTCAGGCGCCAATATCCAGTAGCACCCAGAACTGTAACCACCCACAAGTTTTTGGACCTTTTGAGCATTAATCGGCAGGTTAAAGATGAAAATTTGGCCAAAGATTTTTGCACACTCCATTTCTTATATAACCAGTATGAAGATCTCCATGGATTTGAGGCTCTAGACAATGGTTTAAGTCATCAGGGAAGGAAAGACAAGTGGGAAGCCTGTAGGGGTTTAGCCTCCGTGGTTGCACTCTTAGGCACACTGTTATGACCAAGGAGTGATTGACATATAGAACTGGGACTTCCAGGAATGGCTGACTTTATGGTCAAGAAGGTTAACGGTACCATTATACCGATGAGTCTCGCAGAAATTTATGAGTCTTTAACTGCATGCCGAGCTAGTACAAAGTTCTTTAAAGGTTGTAGCCTGCTTTTTCAAATGTGGCTGGTAGAGCATCTCTGTCATCGCCCGAGGTACATGAATCACAGACTGACTAGACTCAATTGCATTGAAGAGTATGAAAGCAGGGTGAATGGCTATGAGTTACCGAAGGGTACTAAAACATGGTTCACCATATTTGGGCTCTTCAACCGCAAGGCAAATTGAATGGACTTTCAGTTGGCTCCCGGTTAACCAACTCATCTACATGTCCGCCGAAGTGTGCTTTCTCCTATTGATGGGTCTTCGGAGCATTCAGCCATATGCTCTGCATTGGGTCCTCCGCCAATTAGGAAGATATCAAACAATCCCTCACAATGAAGATTTGAGTGCACAGATCATTGAGCTAGGCCCAAAGGCTTCTTTCCTGGAAGAAAGGGTTCGCCGGGTTTGGAACGAATAGTAGGTTTTTGGAGCCACATACTCGGGTGCAGGATTTGTCTTCTAGCGAAGTTGAGTCTAATTACACGGAATGGTATGTTAAGAGAGCCCGGGTCAATCAAGAGCCGAAAAAACCTGCCAAAAAGCCCCACGTCCAACAATTCACTTACGGAGCGCAAGAACAATGGGTTTGGTTAGCTAAAGAAAAGGAATACCGAACCACCATAAGCAAACTAGAAGAACAAATCAGAAACATCAAATTTGATAGTAGTTTGCAGGCTGCTGAGGATGAAGGAGAAAATAAGAGGTTGGCCCGGGAAAATGAAGTCCTCCAAGGTAAAATCCAGAAAATGAAAATAGACACCGAAATGACAGTAAGAAGTGAGAGGGATGTAAGAATTATAACCAACCTAAGGAAAAAAGTGCATGACTACGGGTTTTATTTGACAAAGGCTAAGGAAGAATTGGCAAAAGCTCAAGAAAATTTGGCAAAGTGTGGAGAAGAATGGACAAAGTTTGCTCACCTATTAAAGCAAAAGCATGACAAAGGAGGCACAATCTTAAAGGGAAAACTGATTACCCTCGAAAACGAAATGGTTCAGCAAACCAAGGACTTCAAAAAAGAAAGGGAACACTGTTATGCAAGAAAACACATCCACACATGTCCTAGAAGCTCGGACAGAGAAAATTGGGCGCTTTCTCAAATAAAAGGGCGTCATCAGAATGAGAATTAAGGAAATAGCTAACTATGCTGCGACGAAGTGTCATGAGTGCGAAGATATGACCAGGTCTAAATTTTTTGCTTCCGTGATGACCTTTGTTCGCCAGGTGATGGCGGACATAGACCACCTTCAGGAGGAAATTGCATGCAGGCCCACGCCGAGACCGGCTAATGTCACGCGGGCCCTCAGAGTAGCACTAGAAGCTCTTATGTATTCTTGATTTTTCGATTTTGAGTCAGTATTTTACTTTTTCTTGAGTCTGTTCATTTTTTTCCAGTCTGTTTTGTTGTTTCATTTTGAGTACGTATGTTTTTTTTAGTCATAAATACTTTTGAGTCATTGTAATAGAAAAACCCAAAAAAGATGTCTTTATTAATGAAATATTGAAAACTGAAAAAACAAATTCTTTACTTTTATTTCCTGAACTATGTAATGATCTGATTCATGTGGCGTCATGATACGTAGGCATTGGATTAGATCATAGCCATAAAATTAAAAAAAGAAAAGATAGAAAAAAAGAAAAAGAAAAGAGGGGCAAAAACAAAAAGGGAAGAAAAGAGTGAGAATAAAAGAGCGAAAAATAGTAGAAAAGAGAAGGAAAAGAAATTAAAGATTGAAATTTTAGAAAGAGATAGAAAAGGCCGGGATGACACACACAGTCGTTACAAAAACATTTAGAAACGTTTAACTGTTCAGGTGCATTGCATCCCCAATGTGCGATTCCCTATCTGTTAAATGCTTCAAAACTGACAAGGTTATTGTCCGTGCAAAATTAGACAGGTCTTGTTTTAGGTGGTTGGTTTTGACGGTATCCTGGATTCTCACCCTTACTTTACAAGATCAAAAGGAAGTGTCCCAATGTCTTCAGAAAGCAGTCTCGCGTCATCAATCCTGAGGATAATGCCACACTGGTTATAACCCAACCTAAATCGACAACTACCGAAAAGAACCGGAGGCTGCATGTCTGCATGTTAGAGATGTGAGATGACTGGTCCAACGGTAGAGAACCAACAAGTTCAATCCCAGGATTTCCTGAATTGATCCCCAGGAGGGTGGAACCAGCAACATCCATATCCCCGTGACTAATCTATTTATCCCGCTCAGCACCCCTCTATTTCAGCCAACTTTACCGATACAGCTTATGAGGTCTGCCCCTAGGAACCGTTAACAAGGGTACCCCCAACATTGCTCACAGCACCACCATTCTTTACCATGGCACAACCGACCACACCCAAGCCATGATTCGAGCCTTCAACATTCACCTTTCGGGGCCCGTAATTTCAGCAGATACAACTCATGTTACTCCAGACTCATACCCTCAGTATCCGCAATATGATTCCCCAATGGAAGATGAGAAGCCTAGAGAAAATCTTAAAAAATATGCAGGGTCAGAGTGGCTAGAAGAGTGTCTCGTACTCTACTTTGTTCATGTTTCCGCATGTTCACTTGATAGTTGGCCTTAAGACGCCAAAGTTTGAAAAGTATGACGGGCACGGAGACCCGATCGCTCATTTGAAATGATACTGCAACCAATTGAGGGGTACCGGTGGAAAATAAGAGTTATTTATGGCTTATTTCAGGGAAAGCCTGACTGGAATCGATTTAGAATGGTACATGGACCAGGAAATCTCCCACTGGCACATATGTGACGATTTAGCTCACGATTTTGTCAGACGGTTTCAGTACAATGTTGATATAGCTCCAGACAGGAACTCCCTGTCTAACTTGAAGAAGAGAACCACTGGAAGCTTCCATGAATATGATATTAAATGGCGCGAGCAGGCTGCTAGAGTTAAGCCGCCCATGGATGAGACCGAAATAGTTACGATCTTCTTGCAGGACCAAGAGGCCGATTATTTTCAGAATATGATGTTTGCCATGGGCAAACGGTTCGCAGAGGCAATAAAAATTGGAGAAATGGTAGAAAATGGTTTAAAAATTGGCTGACTATTAAGCCAATCTGCTTTAAGAGCTACCTCCCAAGCCATCCAGTACGGCTCAGGAGGTTTGGCTAATAAAAAATAAGAGGGAGGAAGGAGCCATGATGACTTCAAGTTCAAGAGGCCCCCATTATTCACATGATCACTCGTACATGTCGCCCAGAATCCCGCAACACTACTATCCCCACCAAGATACAGTCTATGTCGTGGCACCGCCTCATTATGCGGTTATGAATGCTCAAACCTACACATGGCCACAACAGCACAATAACCAAGCTCGAGCTCTACCTCCCAGAAATAACCATCCTTACCAAACTCCATATAACCCCCCCGTCCACCACAACCACCAACATAATCCACGCCCTCGTGAGCCACCTAGGAGAAGCAGTTTCACCCTTATTGGTGATTTATACTCTAGCTTGCTCCAGAAGTTGATCCAACTAGGTCTGTTACATCATGTACCCCCTAATCGGCAAAATCCTGAATCCCCATCATATCGGGCAGGTACCAGGTGTGCTTACCATTCGAGGGTAGAGGGCCATGATACGGAGGATTGTTGGACCCTAAACGGGCGGTTGAAAATCTGATAGAACAAAAGCAAATTGTGTTGAGGGACGAGGAAGTCCCTAATGTGACTAACAACCTACTACCGGCTCATAACAATGGGCCGGTCATTGGAATAATCTGTGAGGATAAGGAATTCAATCCAGCTTTGAAAGCCAACATTTCCATTCCGGATTCAGAAACAAGACCCAAAGCTGCGGTAAAACAAGCCATAACTGAGAAGAAAATCACTCTAATTCCTCAAGTGGTAGAAAAAGTTGTAGAAACAAAATCTGGGGCAACACCTGCTAAGAACAAAATTATGTATGCTCCTAAGATGTATGTACCAAAGGGGACTTATGTGGCCCGGGGGCCGATAATTTCACCAAGGTTGACTGAGCTCGTGGTTATCAGTCGTGCACTACAGAGCCCCATGAGAGACCCCACCGTAGTTCCTTGGAATTACGACAAAACAATGGTTATTTCCAAGGGCAAATAATTTATGGTAGAGGTAGACGAAATGAATCAACCTGGGAAGTACCACAACCCAGAAGAGATAAAGCTGAACAAGGATAAACGGTTTCCACCTAAGAAGCATGTGAGTGCTGAGGAGGCAGAAGATTTTTTCCGAAAAATGAAAACTTCGGACTATGCAATAGTTGACCATCTACGAAATACTCCTTCCTAAGACTCGCTTCTATCTCTAGTGTTGAGCTAAAATGAACATCAGAAAGTACTCTTGAAGACATTGAACGAGGCATACGTCCCAATTGAAACTTCTGTTGATCAATTGGAGAGAATGGCTGAGCGATTCTTTGAGGCCAACAGGATTTCTTTTAGTCGTGACGATTTTCCCTAGAGGGAGCCGCCCACAACAAAGACCTTCACCTGACTGTCAAATGTGAGGGATACTACGTGAGGAGAGTCATGAACAAAGTGTATTCTGGAGTATGTGGGCCTCACATGAATGGTTATGTTTGAGAACTTCGAATCTGAATCTTTTGAGGTGTGTAGATGCCCGAGAAGATGAAAAGGTTATGAACGAAGTGCATTTTGGAGTATGTGGGCCTCACGTGAATGGATATGTCCTTGCAAGGAAAATTCTCCGGGAAATTTATTACTGGATGACCATGGAAAAGGATTGTTTTAGTTTCGTCGGAAAGTGCCATCAATGCCAGATACACAGTGACCTGATTCATGCACCGCCTTCATAGTTACATCCTATGTCGGCGCCTTGGCCATTCGTTGCTTGGGGCATGGATGTTATTGGGCCAATCGAGCTGAAAGCTTCAAATGGTCACATATTCATCCTGGTTGCCATTGATTATTTCACAAAGTGGGTCGAAGCGGTCACTTTCTAAGCCGTCACTAAGAAAGCAATGGTGGACTTTGTGCATTCCAACATTATTTTTCATTTTGGTATTCCTAAAACTATCATTAAAGATAATGCTGCAAATCTGAACAGTCACTTGATGAGGGAGGTATGCGAACAGTTTAAAATTCTACATCACAATTCTACCCCTTACCGGCCCAAATCCAATGGCGCCGTTGAAGCGGCAAACAAGAACATCAAGAAGATTCTCAGGAAGATGATTCAAAGCTACAGGCAATGGCATGAAAAGATGAATTTTGCATTAGTGGGATACCGCAAAACCGTGCGAAGATCAGTTGGGGCTACTCCTTACTTATTGGTCTATGGCACTAAAGTTGTAACACTCGCAGAAGTTGAGATCCCCTCTCTTCGGATCATTGTTAAAGCCGAAATCGAGGACGAGGGATGGGTCACAACCCGGTTGGAACAGTTGACTATGATTGATGAGAAGCGAATGGCCGCAATTTGCCACGCGCAGTTGTACCAGCAAAGAATGGCCTGTGCCTACACCAAGAAAGTGCAGCCCAGGAAATTCAAAGTGGGTCAACTCGTCCTGGGACGCATTCTCCCGCATCATGAAGAAGAAAAAGGAAAATTTTCTCCAAATAAGAAAGGTCCATACATTACAAGAAGAATGTTGCCAAAGGGAGTGCTATATTTAGGAGACATTGAAGGAAACGAACATGAGACAACTGTCAATGTAGATGCGGTCAAGAGGTACTATGTTTGACCTCTTTGTCACCACTTTAACATGCTCTGATTGGGATGACGAAGGCTTTCATTCTCGCTACCCAAACACTACCAATCCTTGCAACCCCTTTTGAGTTGGTTCCCTTTTTCTTTGATTAACCTCTTTGGAACATGAAATTTGTTTTTTTTTAAGAAAAGAAAAAAATGAAGAAAAGAAAACAAAAGAAAATCAAAAACAAAAATTTCTTGAACTACATTCGACTTTGATTTCAAAAGGATGTGTAGGAAGCCTCTCTCCGGGGTTCAGTCACTCCAAAATAAAAATCCACATTTCCCCAAAGTTGAAATTGGGGCAGATGATAAAATGGTTTGGCGATGTTTTCCTTGAAAGGTTCCAAAGTTGTAATTCAGTCCAAATCCTTTCTATCCAAATCCTTTCAAGTCCTTCCGATCAATCAGTGAGAATTTTCAAGGATCGGAGAATACAACTACTTGGATCCGATTCAATCAAAATGAGAGAAATAAAACGATAGAGTCTTATAGGTGAAAACCCTCACGGGCACCGTAAGGCGATGGTAAACAGAGAAATTGAAAATGAGAGAGTTTTGTTAGAGAAAACTTGAAAAGTGCACTATAAGGCGATGGTGAGAAGAGAAATGAGAGAGGTCAGATGGTGAAAACTCGCAAAGGGCACCATTGATCGATAAGAGGATCCTCACAGCTATCGGCATCGGAAGAGTCTAGGCAAGGTTTCTCAATTTTGAGGCATAAGTTGTGATGAATTTCTGAGAGTTGGACAGTTTAGACAGATCATGCATCCAGTCCAAGAGGCATGTCATGTTCATTGAAGCCCGCATGCACTCCAGATAAGTCCTTCATTCCTCTCCTCAAAAGGGACACCTCTCGTCCAAATTCATTCATCCATTCCGTTGTTTGTTTTTCTTTGAATCCCTTTTGGTCTAACTCTTTTCCGAAACTAAGACAAACAAGGGATGGAAAGACTGATTTACAGCATTATCACTTGATTCGAGCTAAATATGCAAAAACAAAGCACCCAGCCTCGACATGGGCATCAATTCGACTCCGACTGGCCATGGTGGTTGATGCTTTGAAATAAAAAACTCTTGAAAGAAGAAAATCAAAGTCAAATGCCCACAAAGGCAAAATAAAGTTGAAAAGGTTAAGTCCCACGTAACTAACCGTCATGGTAAAGTTTTGGAAAAGCCAAAGGTTCTCAGGAACCAGAAAAGAAATCGGTCTTCAAGAAACCACCAATTGAAGTTGAATCCCTAGCTGCGTTTTCCAACATAGGGTCTCCACTCCTTATTTAATTGTATTCTTAGACGTAGGGTCTCCACTCCCCAGTATATTTTTCCATCATAGGATCTTCATTCCCTAGTTGATGATTATTTTAGGCATAGGGTCTCCACTCCCTAGTTGATGTTTTTAGACATAGGGTCTCCACTCCCTAGTCGCTTTTCCAACATAGGGTCACCACTCCCTATTTGATATTCTTAGACATAGGGTCTCCACTCCCTAGTCGTTTTTCCAACAAAGAGTCTCCACTCACTAGTTGATATTTTTAGACATTGGGTCTCCACTCCCTAATCTGCTTTCCAACTTGGGGTCTCCACTCCCTAGTTGATGATTAGTTTAGACATAGGGTCTCCACTCCCTAATCGCTTTTCCAACGTAGGGTTTCCACTCCATAGTTGATGTTTTTAGACATAGGGTCTCCACTCCCTTGTTTTTTTCCAACATAGGGTCTCCATTCCCTAGTTGGTGATTTTTGGACATAGGGTCTCCACTCCTAGTCTGCTTTTCCCAACATAGGTTCTCCATTCCCTAGTTGATGTGTATTTAGACATAGGGTCTCCACTCCCTAGTTAATGTTGTTAGACATAGGTTCTCCACTCCCTAGTCTGATTTTCCAACATAGGGCCTCCACTCCCTGGTTGATGTTTTTAGACATAGGGTCTCCAATCCATACCATTTTTCCAACATAGGGTCTCCACTCCATAGTTTCTTTCATTTTAGACATAGGGTCCCCATTCCCTAGTATTTTCTTTCTCTGGGTACACCAATCCCGACTTCTTATTGCTTTTAATAATGCAGTAATATATAGTTTTGTTACTAATAACTCACAAAATTTTCCTAGTGAAAATTGGGGCAGAAAATTTCGTTCGTTTGTTTTGGTGCCTGAGAAGGTTATACCTCAAGGCACAGAGTTCAAGATGACAAAAATAAGACGTCTCTATCCAAAGAAAAGAAAATAAAACAAGTGAATTCAAAGTGCAGAAGCGGAGAAAAGATGTGGACTACTCAAGACATGATTGAAGCCACAAGCTCTGCATGTCCCATCTTGATTCAAAAATCTGAAGAAGAATGAACTAGCACCTGCAGCTAGCAATCATCAAGATTTGGATAGAAATCTGCGTGAAGAACCAGCCAAGACTCAAGATCAAGCTTCAGAAGACTTATACATAGGAATCTTGTAACTCGTAGCTGACATGCTTAGTTAGTCTTTTTCATTCTTGACTTTGGTGTAATAAGGATCTCAGCGAGGAACAACAACAACAACAATAGTGAAACCACAGCTTCCCGGTAGTCCCAGCTACCAAAACTTTCAGAACTACACTGACGTGATTCCTTTATAGCCAGGGATATGTAGGAAACCTCCAAAGCAAGGTTCGGTCAAATTGTTTTGAAAATTCTTCCCATAGGTTTAATTAGGAAAATGGAAATAAAATGGCTACAATTTAAACTTGATTAAATGTTGAATAAAGAAAGGAGTTGTTTTTGGCCGTATTTTTGAAGTTTAGAAATTCTAGTCTTGAATCTGAGATTTATTCGATGTTTTAATGTTGTTTTGGATGTTCCAAAAGTTCGACTAAGTTCATGCGTTGGTATGTGACCTATTGGATTAATTGGTTGAGGTCTCGAGGGGTTCGGGATTGTTTAGGACGGTTATCAGAAGGCTTGAAGTTTGGCAATGTAGCTGGTGTTGTTGTTCAGGTGTGGTCGCACATGCAGATAGGGGACCGCAGGTGCGGTAAAGATCACGCAGGTGCGAGGATAAGCGGACTGGGCATCCTTCGCAGGTGCAGAACCTTGGGGCGCAGGTGCGGCCCCCGCAGGGGAGATTCTTGGGCGCAGGTGCGGGTAGGAGCGCATGTGCGGTTTGTGTTTCGCACATGTGATTGCGCAGGTGTGGTTAAGGCGTCGCAGGTGCGGATGTCATGGGCAGAATCATATAAACGAGGGTTAGCTATTTTCTTCACATTTTGAGCTTTGGACTTCGGATTTGGGAGCGATTTGGAGGGTTTTTCACGCAAATCTAATGGGTAAGTGTTTTTCCACTGTAATTAATTATATTTCATGAATTAGTTCTTGTTTTTATCATTTAATTTGTGTTTTGGGTTGAGGGAATTATGGGTTTTGAAAGAAAACTTATAAAATGAAAAATCATGATTTGAGAGACCAAATGTTATCGGAATTGAATAAATTTAGTATGGGTGAACTCGTATCGGAATGGGTAATTGGAATTTGTAAAATCTGTCGGGTTCCGAGGTGCAGGCTCGGGGGTCGACTTTGGGGTCGATTTTTATAATATCATAAAGAGTGAGACTTTATTATTCGGAATAGTTCCTTATATGTTTTATATGTATTTTGAAGTTGTTTTAGTTGATTTTGAGCTGTCCGGAGGCCTTCCCGCCCGAGAAGTCTATTTTTGAGTACCGAGTTGTCATCTTTGAGATAAGTATCTTGCCTAACCTTGTGTGGAGGAACTACCCCTTAGGATTGAGTCTTCCTTGTTGATTGTAGTCCGAGTATGCGAGGTGCGAGTGTGTACTCAGACTTTTATGCAAATAGATTGGCCTTTTAGGATTTGTAGGTTCTTATATTACTTGTGTATGATTTGTAATTGTTACATTGGAATCCTTGGTTGTTAATTTCATCCTTCCTGATTAAATTAGAATTACTTTTTTTTGGATTCCTTCGTTGTCTATTGGACTTTACTTGATTTAACTGAATATTCTACTTCCTTTATCATCATGCTATATTTTCTTCCTACCTTGCCTAATTGACTATAATTAGTGTCATCTAGCCTTATAGTTGACTAACCGTAGTTGGAACATCTATTAGTTGGAGTCAAGCATGCCCGTGAGTCTTACATTGTGATTTATATGACTATTTCCTTAAGTGCTACTTAGGCCTAATTGTTAGACATTTATGTTATTGGTATTTCCTTGATGTCGCCTATTACTGGGCCTTTGTTGAAGTTGAGTTTATTCCGTGAGGTTAACTTTTTAGGTGAGATTGGTTATTGTTGTTTCCCTTGTAGGGATTGTGTGGTTTATCTTATTATTCCGTTGTTGATGATGTTGTTTTCATTGTTGACTCCCTCGCTGGGATGGTATGATTTCTATTGTTGTTTATACTGTTGATGATACGGTTACGTCGTTGACTCCCTTGCCGGGATGTTGTGATTTAGGTTCTTATTGTTGATTTCCCTTATTAAATTGTTGTTTATGTTATTTAGCACGAGGGGATATTCCGTGCCATGTTTATGTTATGTTAGCACGAGGGGCCATGCCGTGCCATGTTATGTTATGTTAGCACGAGGGGACATTCCGTGCCGTGTTTATGTTATTTAGCACGAGGGGACATTCCGTGTCGTGGTTATGTATTTAGCACGAGGGGACATTCCTGTTTGCTATTTACTGCATTTATTGGCAAGATTTGATATTTCTCCTGTACTGTATGGCAATTTCTGTGTGCGCTCACTGAGGGTGTATAGACTCCTCAGGGGATCCTTCCGGCCCAAGCGCTATATCAAACCAACGAAGGCATGATTTCAGGATCGCTGCGGTGTGCAGTCCGACCTCATAACTGTCTCAAAACCAGGCTCCAAACCTCACTCAGTTAGTACCTTCCAATCTCACTTACAATGCTCTAACGTATGCAATTCAGCCCAAACCAATGATAATATAGAATAAACTAGCAACTTATGAGACTAAGGCATGAAACATATACTATAACAAGACTGAGTACATGAAAGAAATAACCATAGATAGAGACATCAAAAATCGACCATTCCTTTCTAAACACATCGGCGTGAAGCCTTAACATTTATACTTAGCATGATTTCTATTTATTTCAAGGTAATTACCATCTTCACAGTACGATATCAATCTGAGATAACCAGTAGACAGTGCCATAGGATGAGCCAGGCTACAAATATTCGGTAAACGGCCGTATGCCCGTCACTTGGCAAGTGCGTCACCTTAATTAGTAGCAAATATCAAATAGTTTGGGGTTTCGAACCCTCAGTTCCAAGTTTGGAATCGTTACTTACCTCAAAACCGGCTAATACACTAGTCTGCAATGCCCTTGCCTCTAAATTCGGCCTCCGAGTGCTCCAAATCTACCAACAATCAGATGTGTATCATTATAATATGCTAGGGAACTAATCCCAATCGATATGTATCAAAGTACTCAAAAATCCCGAAATTGGTAACCCGACCCCCAGGCCAACGTCCCGAAATTCAGAAATTTTTATACCAAACTGTTCTTTGTCATCTCACGAGTCCGTACATATAAAGAACACTAAATTCGGAGTCCAAAATGACCCCTCAAATCACCATTTTATGATTCTTAATCCCAAGCCCTAATCACCCAAATTTACACTGATTTTTTCCTAATTCCACCATAAATCCGACCTTTAATCACATATAAACGAGTTTAGAGTCCGAAAATCTTACCTTGATGAAGAACTATCGAATTCCTTCTTCAAAACACTTCCAAAAGCTTCAAACCCGGATGAAATATTGAGAAAATGGCTAAAATTCGCGAAGGCACATTTTTATACCTTCTGTCCAGTGGGTCCGCACCTGCGACCACTTACACGCACCTGCTGAACTGCACCTGCGGATCCCAGGTCGCACTTGCGGAAAAATCCTAAGGCCTCAAATCCCGCACCTGCGATTGACCTCCCGCACATGCGGCCTCGTAGGTGCGGCAATTACCTCGCACCTGCGGAAATCCCCTCACTTGGCAAACTTCTGCACCTGCGGTTTCATGTCCGCTTCTGCGGAACCGCACCTGCGGCTCCCCATCCACAGGTGCGAAAACACTAGTAATAGAACCTCAGTAGTGACAAAATCATTCCAAACTCCCCGTTAACCATCTGAAACCATCCCCAGCCCCTCGCGACCCCAACCAAACATACCAACACCTCATATATGATCATTAAAACTTAGTCGAGCCTCCGAAACATCAAACATAACATCAAAACACCAAAATCACATCAAATTAAAGCCTAAGAACTTTGAATTTTCTAAATTCCACCAACGATGCTGAAACTACCCAAAACAACTCCGATTAACCTGAAATTTTGCAGACATATCCAAAATGACATAACGTACGTGTTCCAACTGTCAGAATTCATCCGACCCCGATAGCCTTTTTTCCACTGCCGACCGGAAATCGTCAAAAACTAACTTTCATCAATTCAAGCATAATTCTACACCGGACATCACAAAAATTGTCCAAACACACTCCTAAGTTCCAAATCACCTACCGAAGCTATCCGTGCCATAAAATCCGCATTCCGAGGTCGTTTCCCAATAAGTCAACTCCCAGTTGACTTTTCCCATTATAAGGCTATCTTTTAAAGACTAAGTTACTGAATTCGCATTTTACCATTCCGATTTCAAGCCTATAAACTCTAACACATCAATAATAGAATAACCAATCCATGAAAAGTCAATGACAGCAATAAAAATTCATGTTCTACGTAACGATAGACCGGGTCGTTACATTCTCCCCCACTTAAACATATGTTCATCCTCGAACGTGCCTAGAGTTGTTCCAACACCACCAAAATTGTTGTGTAACCTTGCATGCACATATTTGGAGGTGATCCCATGTCACCCTACCCCATCTACGTCCGATAACACAACAAAACTGAAATTTCATTATCAAAACTTGACCCATAGACCTTAAAACCAAGTTTCCACTTCTGAATAATTTACAAGTTCAAATTTCCACAACTATAAGCTGAAATAGTTTGAACATGCTGTATCAAACCATATCTGTAACCCAAGATGAAATCACATAATATACCGCGTGGCTCAACCACTCATAGCGCTAACTCCTAACCATAATAGTTGTTCAAACAACTCAATACCGGTACATACCCTCTTATCAAACCATGCCTTGTTCTAACACTTCCATAGACTGTCGACGGTGAAAGAAACACGTATAAACCAGTAACCATTCGCCCGATCAATAGCAATATCATCCAGACCCATAACTTGTGCAACTTGTGCACTCAATAACCACATACCAAGAGTTCAATTCATTAAATAAAGAATACTAGCACGAGAGGGCTATCCTGCCACTGACACTTACCATTACCACATCGTACTAAAAGCCTGATACACATCGTGAAACCATATCACACAAATCCAACACCAAGGATCATACCTCCACCTAACCGGGCTGCAAAACGTGATCCCATCCAACCGTTGGACCACATGACACACTCCAAACCACCTTACTCAAAATCAATAACCATGCAAAATTCGACATGAATTACTCAAAGTGCATTGCCATAATCACGGGAAATCAGACGGTACCGTGCCACCCGAACCAGAAAGAACATAACCAACACGTCTCAATCCTGCAACACCCAATTACTTACCTTACTCAAATCTCGCTATACAGCCCTGATAAGACTACACCATATGCACATACATAACTAACGATCAAACTCCTCGAACACCGAAAGGTAACTCATAGATAACTCCAAGACACGAATAAGTTCAATGACAATCGAATGGTACATCCCTCAACAATAGAATTTCGGAGTCAACAATTCCGACTTAGTGCAGACCACACACCCATACCGGCCTACCAATAACTCTAAGTCAACTCTGGTCACCCACAAAAAGTAGATAACTCTCCGAACATTCATAATGACTGAATCATGACATATACAAACACTTGACTAGCTTTGCTCGCATCCTCGTTGTTCACAACTACAAAAATAATTTGTTCATGAAAACTCCCAGTCTCAAAATCCATGAGGCGCACCAATTACCATATCTAATCCTAATTCCCCCACTCAAATATATAACACATTCCTGATGCTCAATCATTCCACGAGGGATACCCCCATAATTCCTCTGTGTCACCAAGAAACATTGAATATCAGCAGTCGATCCAACAAGAGAGTGTCGTAACACCAATGAAGTACCCTTATTCAAACACATTGCCTTAAACACATTGTCCTTAATGAATGTATACTCTCATCCAGCCACCCAATAGTGGTATCATTTACCTAATAATCTGAAACTGCTAGTTCTGGCCTTCCTTCCAGAACTGAACTACGACCTCATATATGCCACTCTCCACCATACACAAAATACCGCATACGCCATGCAATCCTATGATAGATATGAGAACTTCATGCTCCCTTCCTAGCCACAACAACTACGTACCCAACTAGTCAAGAACTTTTCATTCGACCCCATCTAGAAATAAAATCACTATACATCACATGGCCCTCACGCCCGTAGAAATATACATCTCCAATCGTGGTAGAAATCATCAAGAAATCCCGAATAACACTTGTACAACACCAAACCATCAGGACTGAATCCTTCTAACTCAACCAAGATACGCATGCCACTAAATTCCAAGAGAATTGCTAATAAACACCTGTAACAACTCATTACCTTATAAACACCCAAAGAACTAACCATATCTCTTATCATCCCGATCCGACCTACTACCAAGCTGTCCTACTTATTCAAGTTCCTTCTGACTTACCTTCGAGTTGATACTTCTTCTTTCCATAATACCACAATTCTCAATCCCGACTCACCGCACGAAACCCGAACATAAAAATATATCGTCTAAGGCTCATAAGCGACTGAATACTCCCTCAATTATCCCAAATGCACCACATTAGAAATACTTACCCTGAAGAGGCTTCCTACAAATGTAAAGTCACTACCTTCACTTTCCTGATACTGATGGATAGAATCCATGATAATGCAAATACACCACAAGCCTAGACACATTTCCCGTAAATCTCAGTTCTAGCCTTTCCACACCTTGAAGATCCTCGATCGCTACATATAACCTTGAATCCGTCTGAGCCATTCTCGAACTCCATTTACTCTACGAAATTTAAATTACACTAACCAAGTAAACAGAACGACCTGACCCCGCTTTCAATCCACATACTAGGAAAGTGATCCACACCTTTAAAGCAACAAGCACGCTCATACATTGCACACTCTACACTTACCAGTACAACTCTGTCATACAATGAATTCCACTATCCGTAAAGTACGTTACAACTTGTATCGAAGAAACTTCCATCACTCCAGTCATTCCCTAACTCCACCTCTGTAGGTTATAGCGGATTCACCAACATACCTTGAACCGAAACCAATACAACACATAATCATGTAATCAACTTATCAATAATGAACTCCCCCACTTGGCTCAAAGCCAAGGATCACGACAAACAAGACTATACCCACACATTATTACTGCCACCATGCTGTGGTAGGATTCAACTAAATCTTCCATAAGCTTATATGACTGAAACCATATAACACTCAATCAATTGCCAATCTCGCATCCACCATTGTGATGGTCATGACAACTCCCACAAGCAATCTAAACTCAAATTGCAACATGCATCATTTACTGATAGATAGAACTTACCACAGATACATATAAGGGTCACACACCTCAGGACAACCCGCAAGAGATACCCCTACCTGCTAAATCTCAAAATGCTATCTCCCTATACACTTCCGAATATCATAGATATAACACAATCACTATACCTTCCTACAGTAGAACACAACCACTGCCTGCCCTCTAGACATCCCATAAGCGGTATAAGAACCTGAAGCTGATGGAAATACTAACATTGGAGATGTGGTCCAGGAATTCTTGAGCTTCTGAAAGCTCCACTCACACTCGTCTGACCACATAGATACCTTCGTTGCACACCATGTGTCCCTAGAATGCTACTAAACTAAGCCAACAATTCAGGCTTGGAGAACTTCGCACAAATCTTCTCCTTCCTATGTCCTTGTAATACCATCATCAAATGCCGAGTATGCTATCCCTGGCTACGAGAGTACACCAGGATGTCATCAATTAACACAATAACGAATAAATCAAGGTAAGGCTGAAACACGCTGTTCATCAAATGCATGAACGCGGCTGGGCCATTGCTCAACCCAAAAGACATCACCAGGAACTCATAACACAACAAAAAGATCTACTTCACTCCACAACTAAACCACACGAGAGGTCCTTCAATACACTCACAACTCGAAGCCATATTCTAACTCAATATAGACGTCAAATACTTAATGGTTCTTGCCACATCTCCCACTAATCCATTCTCGTCACAATCAAACAACTTGAACACATCTAACTATTAATCATACCCCCCACGAAGTCATCTAGTCACAAAGTCCCCTCAATAAGGATACTAACGGACATATAAATCCCCAATACATATGCTCACACAAATGAAATCTCGGCACTCAAGCTACAGACAAAAATCCGGCCTCAAGTCCTCCAGACTAGCCCCAAGAATGCTTAAATCACATCCCATTCATGGAAGTCACAAACCATCGATGCACGGCTGATACCGAGCGCTCACGTGTGCGTTTGAATACCTGAAAGGAGTTCAAAGAATTACGCTTCAGGTTGAATCAATGGATTCGCACGACAAGAGTTCAAGAATGTGAGATTTTTCCTAAAGGTTCTATAGCCTCTCGAAGAGAAGTACAGACGTCTCCGTACCGATCCTCAAGACTCTACTAAACCTGCTCATGACTAGTGAGACCTATTTAAGCTATCGCTCTGATACCAACTTGTCACGACCCATTTCCAGAGTCATGATGGCGCCTGTCCTGGAACCAGGCAAGCCACCCATTTTATCTACTAAATACGATTACCAATATAATATCCTTCTTAACAAGTCTGAAATCATTAATAATAGTAAGTTCAAATTTGAAAACAGGTTTTTAACAAAATCAAAACCCAACTCCTACAAACCCCGGATCCAGTGTCACACAGTCATGAGATGCTAATACCTAATACAACCAAAATATATGACCAACATAGTCTGAAAATAAATGCGACGGTAGAAAAGGAAGAGAAGACGAGATCACGGTCACCAGCTGCTACCTTGTCAACTCTGATGAAACTGTTGTGCTCCCTGACCCGAGATAAATTCTGATGTACCTGTATCTGCACACAAGGTGCAGGGGGTAATGTGAGAACACCAACTCAGTATTAAGGAAGCCAAGCTGCGGGCTGAGAGGTAGTGACGGACTAAACCTCCGATAATTCGAACAACAGTATATAAATTGGACATCACAGTAATATATTAGGAAATAAACACGATGCATCAAGATATATCTGTAACTCTGCATACTAGCATGAATGCATAGAGAACCATGAATGATGTGTACTCATTAATCAAGCTCTCATAAGATGGTCCACTCAGTACTAGAATACGACCTTCGGGCCCAGGGAAGTCCATCCCGGATATTACATAAACAAAAGTGACACAGTCACCAAGTACTGAGGAAAAAGGTCGATCCAGCCCCCACGGAGAAGATCCATCTCCGGAACATAATAACCACGGAGAAATCCATCTTCGGAATATCTGTGCGCTCACTTAGGGTGTATAGACTCCGGAGGGGCTCCTTCCAGCCCAAGAGCTATATCAAGCCAACAAAGGCATGATTTCAGGATCGCTGCGGTGTGCAGTCCGACCTCATAACTGTCTCAAAACCAGGCTCCAAGCCTCACTCAGTCAGTACCTTCCAGTCTCACTTATAATGCTCTAACATATGCAATTCAGCCCAAACCAATGATAATACAGAATAAACTAGCAACTTACGAGACTGAGGCATGAAATATATACTGTAACAGGACTGAGTACATGAAAGCAATAATCACAAATAGAGACAGCAATAATCGACCATTCCGGTCTAAACACATAGGCGTGAAGCCTTAACATTTATACTTAGCATGATTTCTATTTCGTTCAAGGTAATTACCACCTTCACAATACAATATCAATATGAGATAACCAGTAGACAGTGCCATAGGATGAACCAGGCTACAAATATTTGGTAAACGCCCGTATGCCCGTCACTTGGCAAATGCGTCACCTTAATTAACAGCAAATATCAAATAATTTGGGGTTTCGAATCCGCAGTTCCAAGTTTGGAAGCGTTACTTACCTCAAAATCGGCTAATACACTACTCTACAATGCCCTTGCCTCTAAATTCGGCATCCGAGTGCTCCAAATCTACCAACAATCAGATGTGTATCATTATAATATGCTAGGGAACTAATCCCAATCTAAATGTATCAAAATACTCAAAAATCCCGAAATTGGTCAAAACCCGACCCCTAGGCCCCCATCCCGAAATTCAGAAATTTTTATACCAATAGTTCTTTGTCATCTCACGAGTCCGTACATATAAAGAACACTAAATTCGGAGTCCAAATAACCCCTCAAATCACCATTTTATGATTCTTAATCTCAAGCCCTAATCACCCAAATTTACACTGATTTTTCCCTAATTTCCACCATAAATCCGACCTTTAATCACATATAAATGAGTTTAGAGTCAAAAAATCTTACCTTGATGCAGAACTTTTGAATTCCCTCTTCAAAACCCTTCAAAAAGCTTCAAACCCGGATGAAATATTGAGAAAATGGCTAAACTTTGCGAAGGCACGTTTTTATACCTTCTGTCCAATAGGTCCGCACCTGCGACCACTTACACGCACCTGCGGATCCCAGGTCGCACCTGCGGAAAAAGCCTAAGGCCTCAAATCCCGCACCTGCAATTGACCTCCCGCACTTGCGGCCTCGCAGGTACGGCAATTACCTCGCACCTGCGGAAATCCCCTAACTTGGCCAACTTACGCACCTGCAGTGCCACGTCCGCTCCTGCAGAACAGCACCTGCGGCTCCCCATCCGCAGGTGCGAAAACACCAGTAACAGAACCTCAGTAGTTACAAAATCAATCCAAACTCCCCGTTAACCATACGAAACCATCCCGAGCCCCTCGAAACCCTAACCAAACATACCAACGCCTCATATATGATCATTCAAACTTAGTCGAGCCTTCAAAACATCAAACATAACATCAAAACACCATAATCAGATCAAATTCAAGCCTAAAAACTTTGAATTTTCTAAATTCCACCATTGATGCCGAAACTACCCAAAACAAGTCCGATTAACCTGAAATTTTCAGACATATCCAAAATTAAATTACGAACCTGTTCCAACTGTCGGACTTCCATTCCGACCCCGATAGCCTATTTTCCACTATCGATCGGAAATTGCCAAAAACTAACTTTCGCCAATTCAAGCCTAATTCTACACCGGACATCACAAAAATATTCCGAACACACTCCTAAGTCCCAAATCACCTACCAAAGCTATCCGAGCCATAAAATCCGCATTCCGAGGTTGTTTTCCAATAAGTCAACTCTCAGTTAACTTTTTCCATTATAAGGCTATCTTTTAAAGACTAAGTTACTGAATTCTCATTTTACCATTCCGATTTCAAGTCTATCGACTCTAACACATCAATAATAGAATAACCTATCTATGACAAGTCAATGACAGCAATAAAAATGCAAGTTCTACGTAACGACAGACCGGGCCGTTACAAGTGGTGTCTTGACTAGTCCTCGTCACTACTCCGCCGAGGTTCGTCTTGATACTTACTGGGCACCATTGTGGTGTTCTCATACTACACTTCTGCACATTTTTGTGTGCAGATCCAGGTTTATATTGTAGTAGCTGTGTGGACGATTGCTGAGGATACTCAAGGTAACCTGTTGCTGCGTTCGCAAGCGTCGGAGTCAAATTCTTTGTATTTATTATTCACACACTGTTGTATCTACTTCCAAACATTTGTACTTAGAAGTTATAGAAGATTCATAGAGCTTATGAATTGTACTACCGGTTTTGGGAAAGTTTGTACATTCCATTGAGATTCTATATCAAGACTTTTAGTTTCCTTTTATTATTGTTGTTATTCAGTAACTGCTAGGCTTAACTAGTCCCTAAGACTAGGTGCCATCGAGATACCCAACGGAGAGAAATTAGGCCATGACAAGTTGGTATCAGAGCTCTAGGTTCATAGGTGCTACGAGTCATAAGCGAGTTTAGTAGAGTCTTGCGGATCGGTACAGAGACATATGTGCTTATCTTTGAGAGGCTACGAAACTATTAGGACAATTTCACTTCCTTCATTCCTATCGTGCGAGTTTATTGATCTTGAATTTTGAAATTATTGTTCCATTCTCTCTCCGATGGTGAGGATACGAGTGGCGGTTCCTGATGATGTTACCCCGAAGTAAATGTCGTAAGGGTCAGAGACAGAGGCCACCGAGAAGCACGTGCCGCAGTTAAGATGCCTACTAGAGCAGCCGTTGAGGAATTGCCAGTAGTTCTATTTGGGGGATAGGTACTGGGGGTGCCTGTTGCTACCCCGAACGTCAGGAGACCTGAGCACAGTTTTGAGTATAAGTAGTACATTGACTCAGGTAGCATTGATTCAAGTGCACCAGTTGCTTCCCAGATCAGGGGAGGAGTTCAGACTCCCACCGTCTCCACTCCAGAGTAGCGAGATCATATTGGTCAGGTTCCAGTTATCGTGACAGCACGACGGGTAGTTTCAGTTCAACCGTGGTTAGTATAGTAGCATCGGAGGAAGAATACCTTGGACGGTAGAGGTACAGGAAGTACCACCCTCCTATCTTTCAGTGGATTGGAGACGGATGATACCGAGGCTTTCTGGGGAAGTGTCACTATATTCTTCATACTTCGGGTATTGTGGAGATGAGCGGGATTGCTTTTTTCACGTCTCAAGTTCAGAGTAGTGGGTTGATCAGTGGTGACGGCATATGAGTTATGGGTAACCTGGCCGAGTTAGCTTCACTTGCGTGGATTCAGGTTGCAGAGATACTTTTGAGGGAGATTGCACTCCAGATCCTCCGAGATGTACGGCGCGCAGAGTTTGAGCAGTTGCGCCAGGGCGCTGTGTCACTATTGGAGCATGCAGCTAGATTTAGTGAGTTGGCCATAAATACACTTAGCTTGGTTGATTCAGTTAGGAGATAATTCTGTGGAGTCATTTGGGAGATTCAGGCATGATATTCAATTCAGCAGGACTCGAGAATTAGAGTAGGATGCCTCGTTTAAGCAGGTAGTAGGAATCGCTCGCCGGTAAGAGAGCATGTGGGACCGGGAGCGAGAGGACAGACGAGATTCGGGAGAGAGTTCAGGGAGGCAATGAGGCCTCGTAGATAGGAGGAATCTACTGGTCCGTATTACGGAGGCAAGGTACGAGACGGTGGAAGTTTTGTGGGTCAACTAGTTCAGTTTGCATTACCAGCTTCGCATGGGATTTCAGGTACTCATGGGTCTCAGAGGGTTCGTATTGTGTGTTTTTCCACAGCTTTGATGGCAGCGAGATTGTTTTCAGCATGGAGATGTTAGCCATAGGGTGAGAGATTGTCCCAGGATTCAGATAGGTTTGTGGTAGCAGCGTATTCAGGTGAGTAGAGGGCGCATAAGAGGGGGAGGCCCAACCCGGTGATGTGTTGCATATAGTAGGTCGGAGGACGATGTGACAGATATTCACACATGTATGTTTTGATGTGTTACAAAGGGGCACCAATTGTATTTCATTATAGTTCTGCTGGTCCGGACAATTTCCCTTATTTGTTGTTTCATTTATGTGTGAGTTCCATGTTTTGCACTCCATTTTGTGTTTGCTCCTATTGGGAGATTCTATGAGTAGTAGCCTGTGTCTATCGTTGTTTATTTCATTCTTCATAGTGGTGAAACTAGAATTGAGTCCTTGTTGTTCTTCGTAGTAAGCTTTAGGTGATTTTCCTGAGTATTTTGTTTACAAGTTGTGATTTGATACTCCATCGAGATGTGAGATCATCTAGCGTTATGATTTTATCAACTGAGATGAACTAGTGGAGGAATTTCAATTAGTGTGATATATTTTTGATATGTGATTCAGAGTTGAGGATGAGGTCCTCGTGATATTTGTGATTTGATATGTTTGGACCAGGCTGAGTACCGCATTGGAAATTTTATCAGGATGGCATCCTTGTGATTTGTTCATATGCTTTGCTTCTTCCTTGTTATATTACTTTTGGTAAGTCAATATTGGTAGAGACTTATGCCTATGGGCTTGTTTGATAGTTCCTTTATACATTTCTATATTCATATTCAGTCATTCTCGTTATGTGCTCCATTAGTTTTTAGCTTGCGGGATGTGTACTTGGTGGTGTTAGCTGTGGCTTGGTGATTAAGGTATTTAATAATGAAGTTTTTGTGTTCATTGCATCGTTATCGGTATTATGGGGTTTTGATTAGAGTTCTTCAGATGTGAGGCTAATTGCCAATGTTGAGTTGATTTCGGGCAGCTATTGTGATCAAAAAGTGATATTTGAGCCTATGTGTGATGTCCTACGTTGTGTGGTCGTGCCTTATGGGTGTAGATCTGAGTTGGCGCAGCTGGTTGAGGCTAATTCCGGATATGAATTTAGAATTGGGTATTTTGAGAAATGAGTAGAAGGTGAGAAAGTGAGCTATGAGGCTTATCGGTGGTGATGTGAAGGCTATATTGCAGTTGTGGTTGTTCCGTCAGGCTTAGGTGGGTTTGGGTGACGTGAGATCATCCGCGGGTATGTGTTAGAAGTGTACAATCAGTGATTGGATGAGTTCGAGGACAAACGTTTGTTTTAAGAGGGGGAGGATTTAACAAGACGACCGGTTGTTCTAAGAATTTAAGCTCCTTTCGGTGGTATAAGGTCATAAGCAGCCTCACTTTGTGTATATCGACATGTGTGCGTGGTTAGATTCAGTTACCGGTTAATCCGGAGTCGGATTGGGAGAGAATTTTCAAATTTTGAAGCTTAAGTGAAGAAAGTTGACCGGTGGTTTGACTTTTGTGTAAACGGCCTCAGAATGAAATTTGGTCAATGTCAACAGCTTCGTATGATAATTTTGGACTTAGGCGCGTGTCCGAAATTGGATTTGAAGGTCCGTAGAGTGATTTGAGGTAATTTGGCGAAAGTTAGAATTTCGGCGATTTTGGCCGATAGGTGAAATTTTGTTATCGGGATCGGAATGAAATTCCGGAAGTTGGAATAGGTTCATAGCATCATTTGTGACGTGTGCGCAAAATTTCAGGTCATTCGGATGTGGTTTGAGTTGTATTTGGCATCGTTGGCGCATTTTTAAAGTTTAGAAATTCTAGGCTTGAATCCGAGACTTGCTCGGTGTTTTAATGTTTTTTTGGGTGTTCCAAAAGTTCGATTAAGTTCATGCGATGGTATGTGACCTATTGGAGTAATTGGTTGAGGTCCCGAGGGGCTGAGGATGGTTTAGGACGGTTATCGGAAGGCTTGAAGTTTTGAAATGTACCTGGTGTTGTTGTTCTGGTGTGGTCGCACCTGTGGATAGGGATTTGCAGGTGCGGTAAAGAGCACGCAGGTGCGAGGATAAGTGGACTGAGCAGCCTCCACAGGTGCGGAACTTTAGGGCGCAGGTGGGGGTAGGAGCGCAGGTGCGGTTTGTGTTTCGCACCTGCGATTGCACAGGTGCGGTTAAGTGGTCGTAGGTGCGGATGTCCTGGGCAGATTCATATAAAGAGGGTTAGACATTTTCTTCACATTTTGAGCTTTGGACTTCGGATTTTGGAGCGATTTTGAGGGGTTTTCACGCAAATCTAATGGGTAAGTGTTTTTCCACTATAATTAATTATATTTCATGAATTAGTTCTTGTTTTTATCATTTAATTTGTGTTTTCGGTTGAGGGAATTGTGGGTTTTGAAAGAAAACTTCTAAAATGAAAAATCATGATTTGAGATACCAAATGTTATCGGAATTGAATAAATTTAGTATGGGTGAACTCGTATCGGAATGGGTAATCGAAATTTGTAAAATTATCAGGTTTCGAGGTGTGGGCCCGGGGGTCGACTTTTGGGTCAATTTTTATAATATCGTAAAGAGTGAGACTTTATTATTCGGAATAGTTCCTTATACATTTTATATGTATTTTGAAGTTGTTTTAGTTGATTTTGAGCCGTCAGGAGGCCTTCCCGCCCAAGAAGTCTAGTTTTGAGTACCAAGTCGTCATTCTTGAGGTAAGTATCTTGCCTACCCTCGTGTGGGGGAACTACCCCTTAGGATTGAGTCTTCCTTGTTGATTGTAGACCGAGTATGCGAGGTGACGAGTGTGTACTCAGACTTATTTTCAATTAGATTGGCCTTTTAGGATTCGTAGGTTCTTATATTACTTGTGTTGATTTGTAATTGTTACATTGGAATCCTTGGTTGTTAATTGCATCCTTCCTGTTTAAATTAGAATTACTTGTTTTTGGATTCCTTCGTTGTCTATTTGACTTTACTTGATTTAACTGAATATTCTACTTCCCTAATTATCATGCTATATTTTCTTCCTAGCTTGCCTAATTGACAATAATTAGTGTCATCTAGCCTTATAGTTGACTAACCGTAGTTAGAACATCTATTAGTTGGAGTCAAACATGCCCGTGAGTCTTACATTGTGATTTATATGACTATTCCCTTAAGTGCTACTTAAGCCTAATTGTTAGACATTTATGTTATTTGTATTTCCTTGATGTCGCCTATTACTGGGCCTTTGTTGAAGTTGAGTTATTCCGTGAATTTAACTATTTAGGTGAGATTGGTTATAGTTGTTTCCCTTGCCGGGATTGTGTGGTTTCTCTTATTATTCTCTTGTTGATGATGTTGTTTCATTGTTGACTCCCTTGCTGGGATGGTATGGTTTCTATTGTTGTTTATACTGTTGATGATATTGTTTGCGTCGTTGACTCCCTTGTCGGGATGTTGTGATTTATGGTTCTTATTGTTGATTTGCCTTGTTAAATTGTTGTTTATGTTATTTAGCACGAGGGGATATTCCGTGCCATGTTTATGTTATGTTAGCACGAGGGAACATGTCGTTCCATGTTATGTTATGTTAGCACGAGGGGACATTCCGTGCCGTATTTATGCATTATTATTTTCGTTGTTCCTGTTTGCTATTTACTGCATTTATTGGCAAGATTTGATATTTCTCCTGTCTTGTATGGCAATTTCTGATTTACAGACTGAGTTCCGGTGGATAAATCTTGATGAGATTTTGAAATGATTATATTTGAATGACTTTTACATCGAAGGTATATTTGAAAAGTACTAGTCTTGCCTACACTAATAATTGGAAGTCATTTATTGGGAAACCATCCTCGGGAAGTTTCATATTTTGAAAGAAACTATGTTTACGAAATTCTCTCTACTAAATATACTTATATCTACTTTTGGAGAAAGTATGTTTTCAAAGGAAACTCTTCCATACAAAAAATGATTTTATTTGCAAAAGTTTTTCATATGAACTGTTGTTTAAATATTTCTACCAGTTATGGATTTTAATGGCTAAGGCCCGATGTGAACAAACTGAGGTGGAGTTGAGTTACTGGTGTTCTCTATTGTATTGTGTTTCCTTTCAATTCGGCATGTTTTGCTGTCCATCTCTCTATGTATTTTTGTGTTGTTTCGTGATTGATTTCTGTAATTTCCTTCCACTTTATATTGTCATTATTGTAAATTATTCTGTGAAGTCTTACATAGATGTAATGTTCGGTCATTTTTATATACATGTTATTCATTTTTGTATACCAGTGGTGTCTTGACTAGTGCTCGTCACTACTCCGCCGAGGTTAGTCTTGATACTTACTAGGCACCGTTGTGGTGTGCTCATACTACACTTCTACATTTTTTTTTTGTGCAGATCCAGGTATATATTGTAGTAGTTGTGTGGATGATTGCCGAGGAGACTCAAGGTAACCTGTTGCTGCGTTCGTAGGCGTCGAAGTCACCTTCTTTGTATTTATTATTCATACACTATTGTATCTATTTCCAAACAGTTGTACTTAGAAGTGGTAGAAGATTCGTAAAGCTTATGACTTGTACTACCGGTTTTGAGAAAGTTTGTACATTCCGTTGAGATTCTATATCAAGACTTTTCGTTTTCCTTTTATTATTGTTGTTATTCAGTAACTGCTAGGCTTACCTAGTCCCTAAGACTAGGTGCCATCACGATACCCAAAGGAGAGAAATTGGGTCGTGACAAGTTGGTATCAGAGCTCTAGGTTCATAGGTGCTACGAGTCATAAGGGAGTTTAGTAGAGTCTTGCAGATTGGTACGGAGACATCTGTTCTTATCTTTGAGATGCTACGAAACTATTAGTACAATTTCACTTCCTTCACTCCTATCGTTCGAGTTTGTCGATCTTGAAGTTTGAAATTATCGTTCCATTCTTTCACCGATGGTGAGGACCCGAGCGACGAGTCCTGATGATGTTACCCCGAAGCAAATGTCGTAAGGTTCAGAGACAAAGGCCAATGAGGATCACGTGCCGCAGTTAAGATGCCTACCAAAGCAGCCGTTGAGGAATCGCCAGTAGTTCTAGTTGGGGGACAGGTACTGGGGGTGCCTAATGCTACCCCGGACTTCAGGAGACCTGAGCGCAGTTTTGAGTATAAGTAGTACATTGACTCTGGCAGGGTTGATTCTAGTACACCAGTTGCTTCCCAGATCAGGGGAGGATTTCAGACTCCCACTATTTCCACTCCAGAGTAGCGAGATCATATTGGTCTGGGTCCAGTTGTCGTGACAGCACGACGGGTGGTTTCAGTTAAGCCGTGGTTAGGGTAGCAACATCGGAGGAGGAACCCTCCTATATTTCAGTGGATTGGCGACGGATGATATCGGAGCTTTCTGGGGAAGTGTCACTATATTCTTCGTACTTCGGGTATTGTGGAGATGAGTGGGATTGCTTTTGTCACATCTCAGGTTCAGAGTAATGGGTTGATCAGTGGTGGCGGCATATGAGTTGGGGGTAACCTGGCCAAGTTAGATTCACTTGTGTGGATTCAGGTTTCAGAGATACTTTTAAGGGAGTTTGCACTCCAGATCCTTCGAGATTTATGGCGCGCGGAGTTTGAGCAGTTGCGCGAGGGCACTGTGTCACTATTGGAGCATGCCGCTAGATTCAGTGAGTTGGCCAGAAATGCACTTCGCTTGGTTGATTCAGTTAAGAGATGAGTCTGTAGAGTAATTTGGGAGATTCAGGCATGATATTCAACTTAGCAGGACTCGAGAGTTAGAGTAGGATGCCTCGTTTCAGCAGGTAGTAGGGATTGCTTGCCGGTTAGAGAGCACGTGGGACCGAGAGCGAGAGGACAGACGAGATCAGGGAGAGAGTTCAGGGACGCAATGAGGCCTCGTATATAGGAGGAATCTACTGGTCTGTATTATGGAGGCAAGGTACGAGACGGTGGAAGTTTAGTGGGTCAACCAGTTCAGTTTGCATTACCAGCTTCGCATGGGATTTCAGGTACTCATGGGTCTCAGAGGGTTCGTATTGTCTGTTTTTCCACAGCCTTGACGACAGCGAGATTGTTTTCAGTGTGGAGATGTTAGCCACAGTGTGAAAGATTGTCCCAGGATTCAGGTAGGTGTGTGGTAGCAGGGTATTCAGGTGATTAGAGGGCACCTAAGAGGGGGAGGCCCGACCCATTGATGTGTTGCATATAGTAGGTCGGAGGCCGATGTGCCAGATATTATCACACAGGTATGTTTTGATGTGTTACAAAGGGGCACCAATTGTATTTCATTATAGTTCTGCTGGTCGGAACAAGTTCCCTTATTTGTTGTTTCATTTATGAGTGAGTTCCATGTTTTGCACTCTATTTTGTCTTTGCTCCTGTTGGGAGATTCTATGAGTAGTAGCCTGTGTCTATCGTTGTTTATTTCATTCTTGATACTGATGAAATTGGAATTGAGTCCTTGTTGTTCTTTGTGGTAAGCTTTATGTGATTTTCTTGAGTATTTTGTTTACGAGTTGTGATTTGATACTCCATTGAGATATGAGATCAGCTAGCGTTATGATTTTATCAGTTGAGATGAACTAGTGGAGGAATTTCAATTGGTGTGATATATTTTCGATATGTGATTCAGAGTTGAGGACGAGGTCCTCGTGATATTTGTAATTCGATATGTTTGGACCAGGCTGAGTACCGTATTGGAAATTTTATCAGGATGGCATCCTTGTGATTTGGTCATATGCTTTGCTTCTTCCTTGTTATATTTATTTTGGTAAGTCAGTATTGGTTGAGAGTTATGCCTATGGGCTTGTTTGATAGTTCCTTTATATGTTTCTATATTCATATTCAGTCATTCTCGTTATGTGCTCCATTAGTTTTTAGCTTGCGGGATGTGTGTCTGGTGGTATTAGTTGTGGCTTGGTGATTCGGGTGTTTAATAATGAAGTTTTCGTGTTCATTGCATTATTATCACTATTATGGGGTTTGGATTAGAGTTCTTCAGATGTGAGGCTAATTGCCAATGTTGACTTGATTTCGGGCAGCTATTGTGATCAAAAAGTGCTATTTGAGCCTATGTGTGATGTGCTATGTTGTGTGGTCGTGCCTTATGGGTGTAGACCTGAGTTAGTGCAGCTAGTTGAGGCTAATGCCGGATATGAATTTAGAATCGGTTCTTTTGAGAAATGAGTAGAAGGTGAGAAAGTGAGGTATGAGGCTTATCGGTGGTGATGTGAAGGCTATATTGCAGTTGTGATTGTTCCGTCAGGATTAGGTGGGTTTGGGTGACGTAGAATCACCCGCGGGTATGTGTTAGAAGTGTACAATCATTGATTGGATGAGTTCAAGGTGAATCTTGGCACGTTCGAGGACGAATGTTTGTTTTAAGATGGGGAGGATGTAACGAGCTGACCGGTCGTTCTGAGAATTTAAGCTCCATTTGGTGGTATAAGGTCATAAGCAGCCTCGCTTTGTGTATATCGACCTGTGTGCGTGGTTAGATTCAGTTACCGGTTAATCCGGAGTCGGATTGGGAGAGAGTTTTCAAATTTCAAAGCTTAAGTGAAGAAAGTTTACCGGAGGTTTGACTTTTGTGTAAACGACCTCGGAATGAGATTTGGTCAATGTCAACAGCTTCTTATGATGATTTTGGACTTAGGCGCGTGTCCGGAATTGGATTTGGAGGTCCGTAGAGTGATTTGAGGTAATTTGGCGGAAGTTAGAATTTTGGCAATTTTGGCCGATAGGTGAAATTTTGATATCGGGGTCGGAATGAAATTCCGGAAGTTGGAATAGGTTCGTAGCATTATTTGTGACGTGTGCGCAAAATTTCAGGTCATTCGGATGTGGTTTGAGTTGTATTTGGCATCGTTGGCGTATTTTTGAAGTTTAGAAATTCTAGGCTTGATGGCATGTGATTTAACCGAGTAATTGGTTGAGGTTTCGAGGGGTTCGGGATGATTTAGGACGGTTATCGGAAGGCTTGAAGTTTGGAAATGCAGTTGGTGCTGCTGTTCTGTTGTGGTCGCACCTACGGATAGGGGACCGCAGGTGCGAGCTTCGCATGTGCGGTAAAGAGCACGCAGGTGCGAGGATAAGCGGACTGGGCAGCCTCCGCAGGTGCGGAACTTTTAGGCGCAGGGGCAATTCTTGTGCGCAGGTGCGGGTAGGAACGCAAGTGCGGTTTGTGTTTCACACCTGCGATTGCGCATGTAAGATTAAGTGGTCATAGGTCCACATGTCCTGGGCAGATTCATATAAACGAGGGTTAGCCATTTTCTTCACATTTTGAGCTTTGGACTTCGGATTTGGGAGCGATTTTGAGGGTTTTTCACGCAAATCTAATGGGTAAGTGTTTTTCCACTATAATTAATTATATTTCATGAATTAGTTCTTGTTTTTATCATTTAATTTGTGTTTTAGGTTGAGGGAATTGTGGGTTTTGAAAAAAAACTTCTAAAATAAAAAATCGTGATTTGAGAGACCAAATGTTATCGGAATCCTCTAGGGCTCTTTACCTAGTTCCCCATTCCCTATCACCTGTCCCTCTCTCGCAGCCGACGCAGAAATGACGACCCGATTCAAGAAGAACAGGAAGAAGCGGGGCCACGTCAGCGCCGGACACGGGCGTGTCGGTAAGCACAGGAAGCATCCAGGTGGTCGTGGTAACGCCGGAGGTATGCACCATCACCGTATCCTTTTCGACAAGTACCATCCTGGTTACTTCGGAAAGGTTGGTATGCGTTACTTCCACAAGCTTCGCAACAAGTTCCATTGCCCAACAATCAACATCGACAATCTCTGGTCACTTGTTCCTCAAGAGGTGAAGGACAAGGCTAAGAGCAGCAACGGCACTGCTCCTTTGATTGATGTTACCCAGTACGGTTACTTTAAGGTTTTGGGTAAAGGTGTTTTGCCCGAAAACCAGGCTGTGGTCGTGAAGGCTAAGCTCATTTCAAAGAATGCTGAGAAGAAGATTAAGGAGGCTGGTGGTGCCGTTGTGCTCACTGCTTAGGTTTGCTTATTCTTAGTAGTTTTTGATGTTATTCATATGGCCCGATCTCAACTAGTTTGGGATTNTTTTGATTATTAATGGATGTTTAAACTAAAAAAAAAAAAAAAAAAAATGTTATCGGAATTGAATAAATTTATTATGAGTGAACTCGTATCGGAATGGGTAATCGGAATTTATAAAATTTGTCGTGTTCCGAGGTGCGGGTCCGGGGGTCGACTTTTGCGTTGATTTTTATAATATCGTAAAGAGTGAGACTTTATTATTTGGAATAGTTCCTTATACGTTTTATATGTATTTTGAAGTTGTTTTAGTTGATTTTGAGCCGTCCGGAGGCATTCCCGTCCGAGAAGTCTATTTTTGAGTACCAAGTTGTCGTTTTTGAGGTAAGTATCTTGCCTAACCTCGTGTGGGGGAACTACCCCTTAGGATTGAGTCTTCCTTGTTGATTGTAGACCGAGTATGTGAGGTGACGAGTGTGTACTCAGACTTATTTGCAATTATATTCGCCTTTTAGTATTCGTAGGTTCTTATATTACTTGTGTATGATTTGTAATTGTTACATTGAAATCCTTGGTTGTTAATTTCATCCTTCCTGTTTAAATTAGAATTACTTGTTTTTTGGATTCCTTTGTTGTCTATTTGACTTTACTTGATTTAACTGAATATTCTACTTTCCTTATCATCATGCTATATTTTCTTCCTATCTTTCCTAATTGACTATAATTAGTGTCATCTAGCCTTATAGTTGACTAACCGTAGTTAGAACATCTATTAGTTGGAGTCAAGCGTGCTCGTGAGTCTTACATTGTGATTTATATGACTACTCCCTTAAGTTCTACTTAAGCCTAATTGTTAGACATTTATGTTATTGGTATTTCCTTGATGTTGCTTATTACTGGGCCTTTGTTGAATTTGAGTTTATTCCGTGAAGTTAACTGTTTAGGTGAGATTGGTTATAGTTGTTTCCCTTGCCGGGATTGAGTAGTTTCTCTTATTATTCTGTTGTTAATGATGTTGTTTTCATTGTTGACTCCCTTGCTGGGATGGTATGATTTCTATTGTTGTTTATACTATTGATGATAATGTTTGCGTTGTTGACTCCCTTGCCGGGATGTTGTGATTTATGGTTCTTATTGTTAATTTCCCTTGTTAAATTGTTGTTTATGTTATTTAGCACGATGGGACATTCCGTGCCATGTTTATGTTATGTTAGCACGAAGGAACATGTCGTTCCATGTTATGTTATGTTAGCACGAGGGGACATACCGTGCCGTATTATGCATTATTATATCTGTTGTTCCTGTTTGCTATTTGTCACACCTCTTTTTTTTCGCAGCAACCCTATTACGAGGTTGAGTTAGAAGAGTTTTTCCAATCGAAGTGACGTTTTGAAAAAGGGATTATTTATTATTTAGAGTCGCCACTTGGAATTGAGTTTTGGTGTTCCAAGTCACCTTTTATTGAATCCCTTATCAAAAGGAAGATTTGACACCTAATTCATGGTCTACGAAAACAGAAGATTGAGTAAGGAATTCTGTTGACTGAAGGGAAGGTGTAAGGCACCCCTCGAGTCCCGTGGTTCTAGCACGGTCGCTTTATTGACTAATGTAAGGCTTAAATCAATTTTTAGCTATTCTTGTATTTTTATTTATTATGGCTTATTTATTACCGCTTAATTAATTATTATATTTTTTATTAATTATATTCACCAAGATGCGGTACGCACACAAGGTATTCTTTGAAATTAAATGTTAAACCAAGGTACGGAATGTACACATGGTCAATATATAATTATTTTAAATTTAATGGTATCGAGATGCGGGGATGCGCACATGATCCTTTTATTACTTAAGCACATCAATCCAAAGTTCGGGTATGAACACATGGGCTAATAGTATATTTAAAATATTTAATTATTTTATCTCTTAACACTAACTAATTTATTATAATAGCCACGAAAAGATTACTAAGTAGTCATGTTCATTAGAAAGAAACGAAAGAGAAAAAAAAGTTGCCTACACAAACTGAACAAAAAAAAAACTTCCACATTTTTATTTGATTAATTCCCATTTTTATTTATTTTTCTTGTAGCTTTTTTATTATGTCAATGAGAATTAGTGAAATCCAAAGCGAACATCGAATTGACTTGCCTTAATAACATACAATATATTACATGAAACTGAAAGCTGATTGTTTTTAGCCTAATGTTAATTCCTTATGCATTATTCATGGTTCATCTGAAGAAACAAATATAGAAAGGTGAGTTAGGATCATTAGATAATAATAAGGCATATTATGGCTCCAAATTTGTTTCCACTCACCATAATACTTGGAAAAGGTTACCGTCTTCCTAAAATACAATCGGATATGCATGCAATTGATACAAGATGTGATATGTGTGTGTGTGTGTGTGTGTATATATATATATAATTATTTTTTTTTTAAAGACTTAGTAGATAAAACCAACACCTTATTAAGCACAATAACCATTCAATATCAAACTTTGACATCATAGAGTGTGTACAAATGTAAATTCTTCAATTTAATAATTATTCAAAGGATCCATTAGCTTACCACAAAAACAAATCAATTTTGCAACAATTATCAATGAATCAATTACATTGTAAAAGTCAAATTTCTTAATAAATAAAGGTAAAAAATGGATCTAGGAGACGATACA
>ML374261.1:87567-103335 GCA_005239525.1 Nicotiana knightiana | reverse complement strand
CTTCTTGCCCTTCTTGAGCCGAGGGTCTATTGGAAACAGCCTCTCTACCTGCATTAGGTAGGGGTAAGGTTTGCGTACTGACTACCCTCCCCAGACCCCATATGCGGGGATCAAACTGGGTTTGTTGTTATTGTTGTTGGGCATTTTGACACATTGTTTTATGAGTATGTGTATTCATTTGAATTGTTATTTTTGGTATTTATTAGCTAATTTAGTTCTTTATATCATCAAAATATATGATAATAATGCATATTCTTGAAATAATTGTAATTACATGATATATGTAAAATGTAAATTTTCTAAAAAATGAAAAAATAATTGTATAGCGTAGCCAAAATTGCCACGCTTTAAAAGTGTGGCCATATGTCTGTACGTCTACCATGTATATAAGCAAAGACCATACTTTTTAACTGTTCCTTTAGAAGCTACGGTTAACAAGTGTGACCTTAAAGGTAACACAGGCCACGCTTTTTGTATGTAGCTATATGGTATAAAAGTGTTGCCATATGAGGTGTAAAAGTGCGTGGCTTGTAAGGCAACATTAGAAAAGCATGCCCTTAAGTCAAAGGTTACGCTTCTTTTGGCCACTCCTAGAAAAGCGTTGCCTAAAATCGAAAAGTGTGGCCTTTGACCAAAGGCCACATGTTTTACGAATTTAAACCACACTTTTCCGGGATAGTCAAAGGCCTAAAATGTTATAGTTTTTGCAATAACTAAGACAGTTCTTACCATCATATGTGGAGTAACGTTGATCATGGGAATCTGTTTTAATCAATTTTCAATAAGGGAATATTCTCCCATGCTTTCATAATTTCTCCTATCACCCACCAATTATCTGTGTTAGTGCGTGTGTGTTAATTTTTGTGCATTTTATTCCTTAAAATATAATTTAACTTGCTTTCATACTGAAATTTCAAGCTAATTAGTTTATCTTTCCATAATTAGGAATTTTTTTACAAAAACCATGGGGCACTACACTACTCCTACTTCCATAATGTTATAGAAATGTATTCAACTTCATCTCGAATTTGTATTAATGCTTAAGACCTATGCGTTTACGAGTTAGCCATTTGTGACTTATCTTCTTGAATTGCATAAAGCATAACCCTCTTCACTTATTTTCATTTGTTGGATATTTTATTTCTAAAATGTCCCTTTTCGGTTTTGTTTCTAAAGCCTTGAATCATGCATAGAACGAGACACACACTCTCTCTCTCTCTCCCCCTCCCTCCCTCGCACCTCTGCTCCAGTAAATTCACTCACTTCACTCTACTCAAATAATACCCGCAAATCAAATTAACTTGCTATAATTAAGTGATTTAATAAAGTTACAATATATATTAATTAACCATGGTTAAGTGCTAACAGCTTATATAAAAATATATATATCATGCATTTATATCTTAGATTGGTGTAAATATATGTACAGGTAAATACTCTAACGTGTGTGATTATGGATTTAACAAAATGAGATTTACATCTGACGTATCGCTGGTGTTATGAAAAGACATTTTTTTGTGTAACAACATGGAGTATATGATTTTGTGTAACTGACGAACTAATTCTGAGGTCATATTGTAAAATAAATTCTTAATAAATTCAGGTTCGCCTGGCATTCCACCACGTACATGATGATTTGTCTATTTTCTTACAGTAGTCCATGTTATGTGTATTTAACTTAGTACCCCATGTGTGATAGCAGTCATGTGAAGTTGTTAATTTGTAAATACTGATGACAAAATCAGTATTTGTAAATGCAGAATTAATGGTTGCTGCCCAAACGGAGCCTAATAAATTAGTAGCTTTTGTCACGCCCCCAAAATAGGGTGGAACGTGATTGGCACTCAACCCTTACCACTCGTTGGGTGAATCCTGTACTAATTGTATCAAAACTTCAAGTTTAATATCAATCAATCTAACGTGCTTAAATATTAATTCTAGTCAAGTTGCAGTTCTTAAACTAATTGATAAAAATAATAAATAAAGGATAAATTCCAAAATATCCTAATACCGGATCGGGTTTTGGATGACCTGAAGCATTACAACGCTTATTGTGGAAAGTTGGCATTTTGGAAGAATTTCATGAATTTTGGTTGAAGTGTATTTTAATGTTATCGATGTCGTTTGAGATTCCGAGCATGTGATTAGTTCCGTATGGTGATTTTTGACTTATGAGTGTATCCGGATATTTACTTGGAAGTCCGTAGTTGATTTTGGCTTGAAATGGCGAAAGTTGGAAATGGAATGTTTGGATGTTTGACCGGGAGTTGACTTTTTGATATCGGGGTCGAAATTCGATTCTGGAAATTGGAATAGTCCGTTATGTCATTTATGATTCGGTGCAAAATTTGAGGTCAATCGGACTTGATTTGATAGGTTTCAGCATTGAATATAGACGTTGGAATTTCTTAGTTTCATTAGGCTTGAATTGGGGTGCAATTCGTATTTTTATTGTTGTTTGATGTGATTTGAGGCCTCGACTAAGTTCGTATGATGTTTTAGGACTTGTTGGTATATTTGGTTGGGGTCCCAGGGACCTCGGGTGTGTTTCGGGTAAGTTTTGGGTGTTATAGGATTATTTTGGGCTACTTTAGATGCTGGTTTTCTGATGTCTGGTGTTGTTCTTCGCATTCGCGAGGAGCCTCACACGTTCGCGAAGGCGGATTTTACTGCTGGGACTTTGTTCTTTGCGTTTGCGAAGAGATTATCACGTTCGCGAAGAAGGAATTCATGCTGTCCCTCGTCCGAGTTTGGTAGCTTATATCTCGCAATTTATAAGGAATGTGGAGATGATACAAAAATGAAAGTTGTTGCCGTTTGTGTCTAGTCTACAGAAAATTAAACCATTTGGCATTTGGTGTTGTGTATGAAAGATTATGGTTGGTACATTACAGGCTATCCAGGAAGATGTTTGAAAATCGCGAAGAAGAAATTTGTGTTGCACAGGGCTAACTTTGGTAGCTTATATCTCGAAATCTATAAGGAATTGAGAGATGACCAAAACACAAAAGTTGTATATATTGGTGTCTAATTTTCAAAAAGTTACACCATTTTTCATTTAGAGTTTTGTACAACAAGTTATGACCATTGTACTAGAGGCTATCTGAGAAGAGTTTGGAAATGACTTTTGAAAATCTTGTCCACCGCGAACGCGATGGGAGCCTCACGAACACGAACAAGGAAGTTGGGGCAGTGTTATAAGTCCTCTATTTTGGGTCTTTGAGCCATTATTTCGTACTTTTAGTTGGGAACCTCGGGATTTAGCGATTTTTGAGGGAATTTCACTACAAAACCTGGGGTAAGTATTCTTGACTCACTTATGATTATATTTCATGGATTAATCTTTATTTTCAGCGTTAAATTATTGATTTATCAAGAATAAATCGGAAGAAATTTCTATAATTTCACAAAACGAATTTTCGAGTTTTGAATACCGATTCGGAGTCGGAATTTGAATGAAATTAATATGGTTGAACTCCTAATTGAATAGGTTATCAGATACTTTGAATTTTGTCGGGTTCCGTAACGTGGGCCCCACTGCCAACTTTTCGAGTGGAGTTGGAACTTTTATAAATTGTTAAATTTCAAGCATTGGAGAATATCTTTGATCAATTTGTACGTTATTTGTCTAGTTTCTGATTGAACGGTACCAAGCTGGGGCTTTAGAGTGGAATTGTGACCGGAAAGTGGGCTTTAAGACAAGGTAAGTCTCTTTTCTAATCTTGTAAGAGGGAATTAACCCCATAGGTGAATTGATTTAGTATGTGCTTCTATTTTTAGGGGCTACATACGCACGAGGTGACGAGAGTTCGTATGTAGCTACTAATTATACTTATGTCCGGGTAGTTTAGGACCCAAATCATGTTATACTTACGATGTTTGTACTCTACTTGTTAATTTAATTGCTTAAATAATATTAAAACTTGATAAAGGAATTGTAAGAGGTTAAACTTCATTTACTTGAGTTTTGGACGGGTCACTTGACCGTTAGTGAGAATTGGTATTTCTTTAAATATTAGCCCCTTAATAATCTTAAATCGGTTATTTTAATGTATTTTCTCTTCTTGTGGAGCGGGCCGAACGCCTCGGTAGCAGATAGATGCATCTATGGTTTGTTCCGTTCGACTCTCGGAAGTGCACAATTTATATATTTGTATGTTGGATCGGGCTATACGACCTCGGCATAATTCGTGCGTAATAATTCTTGGAGTCTAATTATAATTAATATTGTTTCTTTGGCTTGAGAGATTGATTTGTTAAATGATAGAAATTAATTTGGGATTTACTATTAGTGAAAGAATTGTTTATTTATTTCTTGTTATTGAGTTTTTAGCTGTATTTACATAATCCATGCTTAATTATAAATTCGGAATTTTATTGTTAGCCCATAGTAAGTGTCGAAGTCGACCCCTCGTCACTACTTCTTCGAGATTAGACTAGATACCTACTGGGTACACATTATTTTACATACTCATGCTACATTTGCTGCATATTTTGTGTAGGTGCATATATGTCTCGTTGCCTTGTGGGCGCAGAGGTACGGCTATTGCGGGGACTTAGGTGAGCTGCTTCCTATGTTGCGAGTCCGCATCACGCTGAGTCTCCATCAGGGTTATTTACATTCTCCTGTCTAATTTGTATTCGAAACAGATGTTGTATTTTATCATATTTCCTAGTTTATGCTCATCTACTTCTGACACCGGGTTTTGGGGGTTCTTACGAGATTGAACATTACTGTAGTTCGGTAAATATCATCACTTACCCTGTAAATTCTTTTGCACTCTTTAATTAATGAAAATTACAATTTCAAATATTAAAAGGAGTAATTAAATTAATCATTCACTGGTGGCTTTCCTGACGATGATGTTAGGCGCCATCACGACCTCTAGTGGAATTTGGGTCATGACAGCTTGGTATCAGAGCATTAGGTTCACTTGGGTCTCTGAGTCATGAACAAGTCTAGTAGAGTCTTGCGAATCGGTATAGAGACGTCTGTACTTATCTTCGAGGGGATACATGGCTGTCAGGAGCACTTCCCTTCTTGATTCCTCATCGTGCGATTTGATTCCTTTGAGGCTTATGCCTTTATCTCCTTCCTATTCATTCTTGTATGGTGTTGAGCACTCGTGTCAATTGGGCATCGAGGAGTTGCACTCATGTCAATTAGGCATCGAGGAGTTGCAGTGGTACTACAGACGTGGAGTAGGATGTTTCTCCATGCGCATTCGAGCAAGTTATTATCGTCTAAGGATGTTCTGTCATTTCAGCTCAGTAGCTGTATTTTTGATGGGATCGAGGCTACACGCTAATTGCTATGATGTTTATATGTTATTATCACATAGTGTTGGTGTAATGGTGGAGTATTTTTTATGTGTCGAGGCAGTGAATGTCTTGAAAGGAGGATTTCTTAGCACGTGATTTAGAGGTTCACCAGTTATTTCCAGCAAAGGAAAGGCAATCAGACTATGAATGTTCAGGTTTAGGTTGACAGAGTAACGAGACTTGGTATTTTCGAGCGTGGCGAAATTTTTATCTATGATGTGGTGTCGTTGTCCTTGTTTGAATGTATTAAGTTTCCCGGTGTTAAGGTCTTCTTCAATTCACCTTTGGGCCAAGGTATTGTGAAAGGACGTTGGGGAAGCTGTTGTCAGAGATAGCGGTGTGCAACGGTTCAGAATTGAATCGGTGTTTCTAACGTTGATAGCTCAAGAAAGATGATCTTCTAGGAGGTTTAGAGTTGATAGCAATTCATTGTTTCCGGTGCTACAAGTATGGATTTGATTTGAGGCAACATTTAGGCAGCGAAGAGTGAGGAAGGACATGGCAGGAGGTATCTCGCGGTGGTTGAATTACTAACAGGTCAAGTATGAAAAGCATAGGTCGAGCAGTTACTTAAAGAAGTTGGTTTAGCCGAAGCAGGAGTAATAGAGTAACATATGGATTATGTGGTAGGATAGCCACATGACCTGATAAATGTTTAGAGTGATTTGGGATTCATGGTGGACAGTGACAAGGTCTACGAATATAATTGTGGAATGTTGGCTACTATACTGAGGAAGATTGGATACGACAAAAATGAGTTTTCTTGATATGAAGGGGAATGCAACATGAATTCAGATTTGAATGTATTTTTGCGCTTTTGGTTGATGTCAATGAGGGATGAACGGACTTATACAACTGGTGAATGACCACATGCTTAGGAGGGTTTACTGATTTTATAGTAATTGCACCTTGCAACGTCGTTGGAAGATGTTGACATGGAATTTCCACAGGTGAGTTATCTCCTGTGAGCAGGTTAGCGGTTGCATGGTATTGATGAAGCTTCTACGAAGAATGCTACTGGCTATCCGGTAAGAGTTCGAATATGTGAATGTGGTTAGTGATTCAGAATGTTCATGAAATGTCTAACAGAAATATTTTGAGAAACTTGGCGAGTTGATTGTGCGAGATCATGGTACTTGGGAATGAGGAATCTTGGTAGGTTCTAGGGTTATGAAATTTTAGCTTCAAGCTAAGTGGGGGAGCCCCACTGTCTATGGTTGGATCACGTGGTTGTTTGCTTGTGCGGTTTCTGGTCATCGGTGTATTGGTGGGTTATTATGACTAAGGAAAGAAAATATCAGTGGTAATTCAAGCAACGGATTTGAGGAATGTGTGCTATACTTGACCTTATCGATTCATATTCAGGTTTTGGGAAGACTCAGAGTTTATGACTCTTGTGGGGGTTATGTACAAGGAAAAGAATTCAGTCGGGTGCTTCTTTAATAGGGTGTTCCCGCGCTAACAGTGCACTAGAGTTTGGCTTATATTTGGGACCAAGTCAGAGTGGGTGACTCTCAACAGTGGTCCTAGTGGATTCAAGAATTTAAGTGTAGTCCCTAAGGACTTGGGATGTTGTATGTTATCTTTGGGTATGCAGTGTAGTATTGGAGGAAAGGAGGAAATAGTTTCGGATTCGCGAGAGGTCTTGCAGAATGGGTGAACCAGTTGGAGACGCTATTGTGCATGTAAGGAGAATATGAGATGGTTCATGGGTATTGGAAGATGTGGTCTCGTGGATTGGGTCACTCGAGATAAGTGTTGTTGGGTTTCGTTATGTTTCAAATGGAGCTACTATTATTTCGAGGGAAAGTCCCAAGAAAATTGGAAGAAGTGGATCGGTTGGTAATGGTTGAATCGACACGATTGCGGCAATGATCAGTTTCTTCAGTGCGAAGTTATACATGTAGTTTGTAGTTGTACACTTGGGATTGAGCGCCACCACAACTTGGTTTATTTGGGAGGTATTTGATTAGAATGTCTTTGTTGTGTAAAGGGATTCCGGAAGATTTATGGCAGTTTAGATCACGACATGAGGTTGTAATTTCTCCGGTTTGAGAATTTAGTTGCGTGTTGCATTGGTTCTTCTGAAATGAGATAAGTGAAAGTTTTCTAGTTTTTGAAGTGTTTTACTCCACTAGTACTTCAAGGGTTATGGTGAATACATGTGTTATCGCGTAGCAGCAGGATAGGTGTAGTGAGCGGCATGGGTACAGGAAGTTGAAGGTCAAGATTGCGGTTTGGTGTTGATAGAATGTTACGAGCTCGGATGAGTAGGAGTGAATTCAGATGTTCAGAGTAAGCTGACTTTTTTATTTAATGTCACCTGAGAATGATGCTATGTGGAAGAGGCTTTGTGTATTGACTTGCGGATTTTTGATTCGCTTTACAAAATTAGGATGTTTGGTGGTATGGATCTGAGGACTTTGCTAGCTGAGCGGAAGGTCGTGGGAGTGTGCCCCATGGGGAGTTTTGTTTAAGTGTGACATGTTAGTCACTTGATTGTTAAAGATTGAAACCAAGTATGGAGGTTATGGTAATATCGCAAATATGAGAGTTTATGCTTGAGAGGCATTCTGTACCTTGGGCTGTGAACCATGTGAGTTTGTTCCGGATTTGACACCTGTTCTTATGTGTCATTGAAAGGGGTTGTTGTGGATCCTTGAAATATTATTAGCCCCGTACGGTATGATCGAAATTGGCTTGAGGTCCAGGTTGGGTGTGTTCATTCAGCATAACATTTCTTATGGAGGAATATTCGGGCCTTAGATGTTATTTTCGTCGTAAGCTATTTCAAGTAATACTCTATTGTGCCATGTGGGTTGTGAGATGGCTTGATTATTCTCACATGTGTTGAGGTCCCTGATCTCTCCCAAACTCACACCATAAATATACGTAGTTGAGGAGCTCGAAGCAATAATAAAAACCCAACACAAGTCGGGGTCGAATCCTCAGGGAGTTAGAATTTGGATTAGGTATACACCTAGTGTGAATGTAGGATATGCCATAAATTAAACTTCCACATTCTTGATTGTTGTTTCTACTTCTACTTTGAGCTATTTATTGCAATTGTAAAACAAGGAGACAATATTTTTTATTTTGGTTGTTTTTCAAATGATAAAAGATCCAAGGTTGCGACTTCCACCTAGTTGGTTACCTAACAGATTTATAGCTTTAGGGAATGTTTGGTTGATCGGGATACAATATCGCAATCACACTTAATTCTCACTCTATACCTCTCGGTAGTTTGAGTGATTTTGCCCGATTTGGATTTCTGAAGTCCAAATGGGTATTTCACAAAGCAAGTGGTAAATGCTCTAGTCGGGTCTTACTATCTCTAGATTCGACCCTTTAATTGGGCTATAAATTTCTTGAGTTCACCCCAATTCCTAGTTAGCCAAGTTTTCCTAGACTTAGTCTTTCTTTCTCAAGTAGAGACTAAGTAAAATAGGTATGAATCAATGTTTGCAACCATTAATTTTAGAATTCAAGCAAGAACATGGCTAAACATCATATACCCAATCATAAATAAGCCCTAAATTAATAATCCATTAAGTACCCATATTAGGGTTGGGTCACAACCCTAGCTAAGGATATAGCTTCTCATTGAAAATGAAGAAATAAAAGAAGAATTTAAGATAGAATGCATAATAATTGATTAAGGAAAGAAAATCTAATGTTTAGAAGCTAATCTAGTACAACCTTACTCAATATAGTAAAGAAAAATGGCTCAGGATCTTTACACTGATACAACTTAACCTAAACATGACAAAAAGTTCTATTTATACTAAGATAAAAATATCTGACAAAAATGCCCCTGAGGAGGTTGTACGGCCGCACAATTCTTTGTGCGGTTTGCATGTTGAGAGTGACTGGCCAATTGGACTTTCTGCGGTCACATAAAAGTGGTATGCAGCCACACTTCATCTATTTTTGTGAACCGCACATTTCTGAGTGCGGCCACATACTTGAGATTGGACTGGGGCTAGACCTTCTTCTACGGACTGCACATTTGTGAGTGCGGCCGCACTTTGGCTCCTGCGGCTGCACAATAATCGTGCAGACCGCATATCTTCAGATGGCCTAAAATCAAACTCTCTGAATCTCTTATTCATCGTCCGCACAATAATTGTGCGGTCCGCGTTCTCTGAAGAAAATCCAATAGTGGAACTTTATTGTTTGCGGCCGCACACAGTATTGTGCGGTTCACACTGTAGGCCTTTTTGCATTGTTTTGGTCCTTTTCCAATTTTGATTCCTTTTTGAATTTATTTTCACTTTATTAGTTCTCGGGAATACCTTTATGCATTTTTGAGCTAAAATGCAAGTAAAAGAGAGTAAATAAGCGGTCAAAATCCCTACTTATCAACTCCCCCAAACTGAAGCTTTTGGTTGTCCTCAAGCAATTAAGGCAGTTCCCACCTCCACTAGAAACAAGGATATTTCAGCTGGCCTAGGTTGAGTTGGACAAAAATCAATTGGGACCAACAATTACCCACACGCTCACGAATCATTAACAAGCCTATGATTTGAATGTTGAAGCACACATGGATCTAATGTGACGCTTGTGCATCAAGGGTTGACTTTGTTCGTCAAGGAAGCTCGCACTTTCATGCAAGTCGCTGTGGACCCCAAACTCTTCCTCCTATACTTTCCGGAATCTCATCTCACTCACGAATGAAGAATTCAAAACAATGACTCGAGAAAGACTTGCTCATGACTCTCAAAAGAATGTCACAAGCCCAGTTCTAAGTACCATATGCTTGCCCCTTATGCAGATCACCACTAATCTAACCTCGCCCGGCTTGAAATCACGTAGGGATTTTTCGACATGTAATGCATGCTTTTGGACTATGTAAGGAAGTATCATATTGGAATCGGTTCATCTTTCCTTTAGCACTTCATATTCTCTTGTTTGCTCATACTTTGTCGACTCTTTGAGTCATTTTCTTTTCCTTTAAGGGGATTAGAGAGACTTGACATTACTCTTCCTTTGTCATGCTATTCACAATCTCCTTCTTTGCTTTCTCCATGCTTTTCACTTTTGCTTTCTTTTGCATCTTTTCAACCCTTTCACGTTATTGACTTTCATTTTGTGTTTTTCTTTGTTCTTCCTTTCTTTTTCTTTGACTTTTCCTCTTCTTCATTTCTTTTATCTTTTTGTGCTTTGAAACCATCTTTAAACTCCTTATCTCTTTCCCAAACTTATATTTTTTCCATTTGAATCACATGAGTGCTAAAGAAAATTCGGGTGCCAAGAGAGACACTAGAAAACAGTTAAAGGCTTGTAATGTGGTTATCGAATAAAAAGGCTTTATGTTCAAAACGGTATACTAAGGATGATATCATTGGTGGTCCATGGAAGTTTTCAAAACGGGCCAAGGAGAGCCTACAATCACTTCTCAAGCCAAGCTAACTTAGAATTTCACCTAGAAACACATTCAAGGTAAGTTCTAGACCATTCTCATGGGTACTTGGACTTGTAAAAAAAATACCCCACCTCTCACACAACCGGATTGTTAAAAAGAATAGAGTTGAGGGCCCACAACAACCGCATTCAATATTAAGAATCTCTAATGGTTCTACTAAACCACCTGATGATTGCCTAAGTCAACACAAGAGTCACAAGGTCACTAACTAGAGCTATTTCTTTACAAAGAAACTTGTTTTTAACCATAAGTGTATAGTTAAGTGTGTTGGTACCAAGTGAAAGCATGCTCAACCCTTATTTATTCATTAACTCTACTTGTTTCTACCTAAACATCAAAAGTTGACTCAATCCCTTAAGAAGGTTGTCACGCCATCCATCATTGGGAAAAGCCACCTGGTTCACACAAGACCCATCTTTGGAAAGAACCATGTCATTAAGAAAACAAAAGGCTTATTGTTCACTAAAACATAAAAAGAAGCTAACAAATAAAAAAGAAGCTAATAAAGTAACTAAGAAGCTATGAAATAAACTACTGAAAGTAAAGCAAATAAATATATACAAGAGGGATGATTATATACATAATGAGGGAGAAAATAAAGATAAAATAAAAATAAAAAGAGTATTAAAGTTACAGGCCCAAATATAATCAAATTTCATCAACAGTCATCAAATCATCAAAATTACCAAAATAGACCACCCCCAGAAAAAGAATAAGCGTTGTCCTCAATGCTTATCAAAATCAAAACATAAGAGGGTGGAGAGTAAATAAAACTCCCTATGTGGTCTCGGGTTGATTAGCAACATCACTACCCTCGGTATCCTCTAACTGTAACAACATGGTTAGTGAGCAGCTGAAACATCTCCTCAACAGTGGGGGTAGTGAGATATGGATCGTCAGACTGGCCAGCTGATGCCCCTGCTGATGGTGCCTCTGCTGATGGTGCTGCTGGGTCAGCTGGTACTGATGGACATGTATCTATCTGTAGATCAAAGGGCAAATCACCTGCTGCTTCTAACTTCTTCACCTCATGTCTCAAACTCTTCACTGCTTTCTTCGAAGCCTGGGACTTTCTCATCTTCTTCACTTGCTTGGCCAATTCCTCAATGGAACCCCCTTGAGCTACTAGAGTGTCCATGATAGTCTTCTGGTTGTCCAGAATCTTCTTAAATGTTTCCTCCACTAACGGAGGTACTTTTGACACTGCTGGAGTGGAGGACTGCGCTGCAACAATACTGGATATGTTAGACATCTTAGAAGTGGTTGTCTGCATCCAGTTGTTGAGGCTCGCCAAAGTCTGGGAGACTCACAACGCAGTGAGAGGATAGGTGGATGAGGCTAGCACTATAAATGAATTTGGTGGCCTAGAGGATGAATGTGGTGGCATGGCGGCTGTCTCGGTGGAAGGTCCTGCTGCTGTGGAAGGCATAGGAGCTGTAGATGGCTCAGCAGCAGCCTATGAACCTACCACCGATGGCTCGTTAGACTGACCAACAGTGGTAGTGTCCTTACACTTGAACTTTGGGTTATCTTCACCCTACAAGTGATATCATGAAAAAGGCCTTTTAGATTTTACCTTTGTGTCATATGGCCTTGGCTCCACCTTTGCATCATTGAAGTACTCTGTGAGGGTGTTCGGATAGGGGTAGGACTTTTCACTTTTCTGGATCGCCAATGTGATTTTCGTTGACATGATGGAACCCACATTGATCGGGTACCCCGCCATCATAGAAGCCACCAGAACTACTCGGGAATGTGGGAGGATGTTCTCATTCAAGCTCGGATCAATCCTACTATACACAAAGGTTTGCCACCCTTTAGCTTCGAAATTGAGGGTGGCCCGGAGGATAGGAACTCCTGTTGTGATCCATGGTGGTGGTGGTCCTCGGGCAGCTAAAATCTCAGCTAGCCAAAGGCGAGCTACTTCACCAAGAGTTAACTTCTCTAAGTACTGGACTACCTCCACTTGCTCAAAACCCACATAAGCATTCAAAGAGACGGCATCGAAACAGACTTTCAAATTTCTCACTTTCGTCACTTTTGTCCCCTTCTTGAAGTGATCTACATTTGCGTAAAACTCCCTGACCAAGTGCTCTTGCATCCAAGACCAACTGAGTGAACCACTTCCATCCCTTGCGCTCCTGGAATTGTCAAAGGACATTCAGATTATGAACATCCAAATCCTTCATCAAGAATTGTCGCTCAAGTGTGAGTGACCTCATGGGCCACAACTCCCGGAATTTGTTAAATGCTGACAAGCTGACAAATCTATCTTCCCACATTTACCTCTTCTTTGTCCTCTGAAGACCACCCACTTGAGTGTATCCACCTCTAACGTCATCCGGTACATCATCATCATCGACATCAATAGGTGCCGGAGGAGTAGGTGAAGAGGAGGGCTCGCAAACCTGGCTTCCCACATCAGAATCAACAGAAGAACTGTCTGTAGGCTCATTGCGCAATTGATAGCTCCCCAGTGGGTTGAGGTGGTTGGGACTGGGGCTCGGGCTGGACCTCCATAGACTGACCCTCGGAGGCTTCTCTTGATGGTTCATAAGAGCTGGATTCTGAGGGCTCTGTGGCCCTTCCTCTACCGGTGGTCGACTTCTTGGAAATAGGTTTTCATTGCACTCCTAAAGGGTGAGTTCCTTTACCCCTGCTTCGGGAGGATTCACCTCTCCCCTTTGATGTATCGCCTCTACGACTTGATCTAACCATTTTCTGTAATACAAGTTACATATGTTAGCTGAATTCAAAGCAAGTAAAACAGTTGCTGAATAATCCAGACAAGCAGTCATTACTGAGACAGGGAAAACTGCATAATTCTGAGTGCGTCCACAGACTGTCTAGTGCAGATCACACAATTCTGAAGTGCGGCCGCAAACACTGGAGTGCGGCCGCACATCCTCAAGTGCAGACCACACAATTTTAAGTGTTGTCGCACAAGTCCAAACTTGAACGTCCTGATTCTCTAAAGTTTTAGAGTGCGGTCACACACATTTTTATGCAGCCACACACTTTTTCTGCGGACCACCAAATTTTGAGTGCGGTCCGCACATTTCAAAGATACCACAATCCCTATTCGCTGCACAAATTAATAAGATTGGTGTGCACAAATTAACAAGATTGGTGGTCTACCCAGTCCCTAATGAACATGTATGAATCTACCCACATGATTTTGAAGCACAAATTAAGCACATTTGACATTTTTAGGCCTAATATTAACTAAACTAATCAAAGAAAACAAAAACAAAAATTGAGAAAAATGAATAAAAATCTACATGAACTGAACATACCAGTAGTGAATGACGCAGGTAAGAATCTAGCTTGATGAATTGAGTGAGATTTGTGAACAATTTAAGGGTTGCACTGTCACGACCCAATTTCGGAGTCGTGATGGCGCCTGTCGTGGAACCAAGCAAGCCTCCCTTTTTAACTAAGCTAAATTACATTTCCAGTAAAAATGTGATTTTTAAACGAATTTATTAATAATATCAAGAAATCTGATGGTTGCGCCTGATGCGAACTATAAGGATCGTGACCAACCGATCCACCACGATAACTTGAGCGACTTGGCTGAGCCTGCCTGAATGGACGACCTCCGCCGGGCTGAGGCTGCCCCCCCTGAAGGAACCTCACCAAAACTCCCAGATCCCCGAGACCTCTTGGCCTCTCTCTCAAGCCGCTATTGGCGGTGAACTGACTCAATCTCTCTAGCAATGTCAACCACCTCCTCAAAAGAAGCGCCAGATACCCTCTCCCTAGTCAGAAAAACCCGAAGCTGATAAGTAAGACCATCAACGAACCTCCTGATTCTCTCCCTATCTATGGGAACTAGCCAAATAGCATGACAGGCCAACTCGGAGAACCTCATCTCCTACCGTATCACGGTCATGTCCTTCTGGCACAACTGTTCGAACTCCCTGCGGGACTGTGGTATATACTTCTCCAGGAATAAAATGGAGAACTGATGCCAGGTAAAGGGCGCTGCATCAGCAGGCTACGCCTCTCATAGACCTCCCACCAAGCAAGTGCAGCTCCTGAAAACTGGAATGTAGTAAATGGGACCCCACTAGCCTCCAATATCCCTGCTGTGCGAAGGGTCCTCTGACACTTGTCCAAAAAAGCCCTGGGCGTCCTCGCCCTCAGTACCACTAAAAATCGGAGGCTGGAGTCTGCTGAACCTCTCCAACCTACGCTGCTCATTATCAGCTAAAGCTGGGACCACATAATCCTGGGCTGGGGAAACCGGCTGAACTGGGACTGTCCAGGTGTCTGAAGCCCCTGGTTAACTTGCTCAGGTGTCCGGGCAGCTGGAGTCTGAGTGCCTTCCCCGGCCTGAGAAGTAGCAGCAATAGACACGGCGACGGCCTGTGCCAGGCTGGTGCACATCGTCAAAATCTAGGCTAGGGTCTCCTGAAGACCCAGAATCACAATGGGCACTGCTGGTGCCTGAGCCTCTCCCGCTGGGACCTCAACTGCGGGGACCTGATCATGAGCAGTGGGAAGGTCCACAGGTACTGCACCGGCTGCTAAGCAGGATGCACCCCTCCCTTTGCCACGGCCTCGTCCACGGCCTCGACCTCCAGCTGGTTCTGCTGGTGTCTGATCACCACTATCATTAGCACGAGTCCTCACCATCTGTGAGAGAATGAAAACAACAGAAGTTTAGTTTCATAGTTCAACAAAGTCGCACGACAGAATTCAAAGAATGTGAGATTTTTCCTAAAGGTTCTGCAGCCTCTCGAAGATAAGTACAGACATCTCCATATCGATCTGCAAGACTCTACTAAACCTGCTCATGACTGGTGAGACCTATTTAACCTAGCGCTCTGATACCATCTTGTCACGACCCAATTTCGGAGTCGTGATGGCGCCTGTCGTGGAACCAGGAAAGCCTCCCTTTTGAACTAAGCTAAATTCCATTTCCAGTAAAAATGTGATTTTTAAATGAATTTATTAATAATATCAAGAAATCTGAAATTTAAAAACAACATTTGAAAACTAAATTAAACCTCCAA
>ML374261.1:0-87455 GCA_005239525.1 Nicotiana knightiana | reverse complement strand
GCCATATCAAGCCAACGAAGGCATGATTTAAATATCACTGCAGTGTGCAGTCCATTCTCATAACTGTCTCAATAACAGGCTCTCGGCCTCACTCAGTCATTACTCTTCAGTCTCACTCACATGGATCACAAATGCCTCCATCAGCCCGAAACAATGATAAATATGCATGTAGTTAACAATACTGAGACAGAGACATCAAATGATATGCTATAACAGGACTGAGTATATGACATCAAATAATCGCAACATGAGACAACAATATACGACCACTCGGGTCTTAGCTTTTCCGGCGTGAAGCCTAGCATTTATACTTAACATGATTTCTAACATGTTCACAATTACCACATTAATAGATGCACGAATATCATCACAGAATGATCACTAAGCGGGGCCATGGGATAAGCCAGGCCACAAATACCTGGTGCACGCCCGCACGCCCGTCACTTGGCATGTGCGTCACCTCAACAGTAGTCATAAATCATTTAGCTCAGGGTTTCGAACCCTCAGAACCAAGTTTGGAAACGTTACTTACCTCAAAACCGGCTAATAACTATTCTGCAATGCCTTTGCCTCTAAATCCGGCCTCTGAGTTCTCCAAATCTACCAAGTTCAGATATTTATCATCAAATTATGATTAAGGTGTGAATCCCAATCGAAAAATATCAATTTAGCTCAAAAACCCGAATTTAGGCAAAACTCGACCCCCGGGCCCACATCCTGAAATTTAGAAATTCTTATACCAAACAGTTCTTTGTCATCTCACGAGTCCGTACATATAAAGAACACTAAATTCGGAGTCCAAATGACCCCTCAAATCATCAATTTAAATATTCTAAATCCCAAGCCATAATCACCCAATTTACACTGATTTTTCCCTAATTTACACCATAATCCTGACCTTTAATCACATATAAACGAGTTTAGTGTCCAAAAATCTTACCTTGGTGACGAACTATCGAATTCCCTCTTCAAAACCCTTCAAACCTGGATGAAATATTGAGAAAGATGGCTAAAATTCGTGAAGGCTGGTTTTTATACTTTCTGTCCAGTGATCTCGCACCTGCGATCACTTACTCGTGCCTGCGGCTTCACAAGTGCGATGCTCCTTCTGTGCCTGAGATCTCCCCTGGGGTCTCCCAATTCCGCACCTGCGATACTCCTTCCGCGTCTGCGACATCGCAGGTGCCACAAATTCCTCATACCTGCGGACCACTCCCCACTTAGTCAAATCTCGCACCTGCGGAGCCCAGTTCGCTCCTGCGGAACCGCGCCTGCGGAGCCCAGTTCGCTCCTGCATAAACACCAGCAACAACAACCTGCAAATTTACCAAAGTCACTCCAAACTTCCCGTTAACCACCCAAAACTATCCCCAGCCCCTCAGGACCCCAACCAAACATACCAATGCATCATATATGACCATTCAACTTAGTCTAGCCTTCGAAACACCAAAAACAACATCAAAACTCCAACAACTCTTCGAATTAAAGCCTATGAACATTGAAATTTCTAAATTCCACCAATGATGCCGAAACTACCCAAAACAACTCCAATTGACCTGAAAATTTGCAAACACATCCAAAATGATATTACGAACCTGTTCCAACTGTCGGAATTCCATTTCAACCCTGATAGCCTATTTTCCATTGCCGACCGGAAATCGCAAAAACTAACTTTCGCCAATTCAAGCCTAATTCTACACCGGACATCACAAAAATATTTCGGACACGCTCCTAAGTCCCAAATCACCTAACGAAGCTATCCAAGCCGTAAAATCCGCGTTCCGAGGTCGTTTACCAATAAGTCAACTCTCAGTTGACTTTTCTCATTATAAGGCTATCTTTTAAAGACTAAGTTACTGAATTCTCATTTAACCATTCCGATTTGAAGCCTATCGACTCTAACACATCAATAACTGTATAACCAACCTATGACTAGTCAAGAATAGTAATTATAATGTAGGTTCTACGTAACGACGGACCGGGTCGTTACATGCACAATATTTTCTAGGGCTTGGGAGTTCAAAGAGCGTAAAGTGTGAATAGTTGTGAAAATTCCTATTTATACCCTAGTAAAGTCGGTCAAAATCTCACCTGAGTGCGGCCGCACAATTTTGAGTGCGGTCCGAACTCTTTACCTGTGATTGGACTTAGAGCTCTGCGGTCCGCACAAAAATGAGTGTGGCCGCATAACCTTGTGCGGTCTGCATAATTTTGTGTTAGGGGACATGTTGGCCATTTTCCTGCAAAACCAAACTTCAGAGAGTTGGTGAATTTGGGTCCCCAGTTGTACGGCGGCATAAAGAATTGTGCGGCCGTAGACCTTTCTCTATGGTTGCAAATATTTTTGTGGGGTCTGCATAAATTCAACACTTTGCCAATTTTTTCCAAATTGTCCCTACAATACACACTCATTCTTGCAATTCACTTCAAAACCAGTTAGCTCAATATATAACCTATCTAAAAAGAAGAATAATAAAAAAAATGGAAAGAAACATGGTTTGCCTCCCAAGAAGTTCCTGATTTAACATCGCGGCATGACGCAAGTTACCATCAATCACTTAATATGAAGCAGTGCCACAATGTGGCCATCATCAACCTTGCCAAGATAATGTTTCACCCTGTGAACATTGACTCTAAAAACTTCATCATTTTTGTTCTTCAAGTCTAATGCACCAAAGGATGTCACATGCACAACTTCAAATGGGCCACTCCACTTGGATTTCAACTTTCCCGGAAACAACCACAACTGAGAATTGAATAATAGCACAAGATCGCCTTCTTTGAACTCTTTATTCTGGATATACTTGTCATGGAGGTACTTCATATTGTCCTTGTATAAGGAAGAACTTGAATATGCATGGAACTAGAACTCATCCCACTCAATTGTGCACCCTTAAGTTGGCGGCGACATCCCACTCAAGATTTAGTTTCTTCAATGCCCACATAGCCTTGTGCTCAAGTTCCATCGCTAGGTGACAAGCTTTCCCGAACACTAACCGATACGGAGACATACCAATTGGTGTTTTGTAAGCTGTCCTATAAGGCCAAAGAGCATCATCAAGTTTCTTGGAACAATCCGTCCGGTTGGCATTCACGGTCTTTGACAAAATACTCTTGATCTCCCGGTTGGAGACTTCAACCTGTCCACTTGCTTGACGATGATAGGGGGTCGACACTTTGTGAGTGACACCATACTTTGAGAGTAAAGTATCAAAAGCTTTGTTGCAAAAGTGCGATCCCCCATCACTAATATGGCCTTTGGAGTGCCAAACCTTGTGAAGATGTTTTTTTCAAAATGCCACCGCACTCCGAGATTCATTGTTGGCAAAGCCACAACTTCAACCCACTTTGACATATAATCCACAACTACCAATATATAGGTGTTCCACAAGAGCTCACGAACGGACCCATGAAATCAATTCCCCACACATCAAAAATGTCAATGTCCAAGATGGTGGTGGGCATCTCATTTTTCTTGGAAATCCCACCGACCCTTCGACATTCCTCACAATGCTTGACGAGATCGCTAGCTTCATTCTAAAGAGTAGGCCAATAGAATCCATAACTCAACACTTTTTTAGCCGTTTTTGCTCCACCATGGTGACCACCATATGGCGAAGAGTGGCAACCCTCAAGAATTCCTAATTGTTCTTCCTCCGGTACACATCGTCGAATCACACCATCGGTACAAATCCGGAAGAGATAGGGCTCATCCCAATAATAGTTGTAGACATGTAATTTTTAACCCTCCCCAAATTTTATACATTTTAGCGTTTAAATATTTAGTTTAGGTCTAAGATATCTATTTGTAGTCATACTATTTAACTAGGATTTTGTTTTTTAATATATAATCTTTAAAAATACCAAACTAGTTTCACCTTTATAATATTTCTCATGTTATACGTATATTATGTTTTGTATAATTTAACATCATTAGTCTTTTGTAGTAACGTTATTCTAAGATTCTAATTAAAATTGGTGTTATATTTTAAGAGGAAAAGGTTTAAGTTTCTTCTTTAAATTAGTTATGGGATTTTAAAAAGGTTAAAACCCCAAAGTTGGAGCCCAATTTCGGATATTTTGAGCCCAAATTGGGGCATCCCATAATCTCAATAGCCCCATTCCCCTTAAACAACCCCAATCTTTGCAGGAAGATCAAATAGGTGTGAGTGGTACTCAGGAGAGTGGTATTGTTCTTTCTGGGTAGCAAATTGTGACTCATGAGGTTTCCTCTGCACCACTGCCAGCTGTGGGACAGTGAAGACAGGCATAACAACAGCGGTTGTCTGATTGGTTGTCAATGGTACACTTTGGGAGCACGTAACAGAAGTTCCAGCAGTAGTTGTACAGTCGAGATAAGGACTGAACCCAGTTGGATAGGATTGATCAGGCAATGAGACCGGAGTGGCAATAGTTAAGATGGGTGTGAACTTTGGGAAGCCATGAGAAGAAAAGGGCAGTGCTTGGCCATTGGCCCATGCTTGACACATTTCAACCATTTTCCGTTTCAAAACTCTATTTTCCTCAGTCGCAGTGGACTTTTGTTGAACCCTCTGACCCTGAATCTCGTGACTGCTAGTAACAGCTTCAATGTCACTTGTCATTTTTCCCTTGGATTTTGTGTTGATAGCTTACCATAAACCGACCACCTCAAACTATCTTCACAATTCAAAACAAAAGACACGTTAGAATGGACTTAGTCGGTCCTTATTATTATTACTTTTTTTTTCTTTTTCTCTCTCTTTTTAATTTTTTTTTATGATCGAATCCTATGGGGATTGCCTACGTATCATGACGCCGCATGAATCAGATCTTCCATAGTTCGGGAAGATCAGGAATAAAGGAAATAAACTAACTCTTTTTTTTGAATTATGAATTTTACGTTTTTAATTTTCGAAAGAAAGAAAATATTTTTTGATTTTGATTTTCTTTTTTTTATTTTTTTTTCCAGTGAATTTCGAAAGAAAAACTTCTAAAGAAGAAAGGAAATATTTTTGGAGTTTTGGACTTTTATTTTGGATTTTTGAAAATTGAGTTCTCAAAGAAAGACTTTTCTAAAGGAGGAGTAAAGGAAAATATTTTTGGATTTTTTTAAAAATTGAGGAAAATAAGAGGTAGAAAAAAATATTTTTTTTGGGGATTTTTTTTTTTTAAAAAATTGGGGGCCGGAACCGATGAGGTTTGCCTACGTATCTCACATCCAGTGAGAATCAGACCCGCGCAGTTCTGCCGTTTTGACAGAACAGAAGAAACATGGCTTTTTGAAAGCATTGGCTTATTCTTTTTTTCTCTCTTTTTTTTTCAAAATTTTGGCAGGGTTCAGAATTATTCAAATACCTACCTCCCACTCTTGATTTTTCTTTTTGATTTTCCCTTTTTTATTTATTTTCTTTCCCATTCTAGAAGCCAGTCAACATGCAAGCCGAAATAAACAGATACACAAGTAGCACGTAAGATGCATCAGGATGGTCTTTTAAATTGGGTACACCTGTCCTAGATGGACCCAACCCCTATGTTGAGTCCCCTAAGTCAAATGCACGTGATGCAGATAAGCGTTCCTATTAGGGATCCGACATGAGGTTTTGTTATTCTAGGTTTAAACCTGGGATTTTTTTCTAGACCAGGCTTACCCGAGCGGACAGCTCGAGCCGAAGTCGGGGCAACATACTGGAAATACAGAAGCTTCACCAGCTTTGCAACTTGTCTGTACCTCATTCTAAAATTTGGATATGACTCTAACAGAAAAGAAGTCACACGAAGTGCACACTTCCCAGATGATTTAGAAGACTCAGAGAGAAGAGGGTTTCGACACAATTTATATACAGTTAAGATAATATCAAAGCGGTAAAAAAATGGCATTTAGCACATTAGGTTTAAACATGTAAGAATCAGGTAATAATGAAAGCCAAATATAGCTGTTATTCTAAGCTCGAATTCTTGAACCCTGAACCAGAGATTCTGGGTTCTATATCCCCAGCAGAGTCGCCAGAGCTGTCACACCTCCTTTTTCCACCCAAGGGATGATATAGGGATAATAAGGGAGTTTTTCCACTTTAAGTGACATTATTCAGTTTTGGGATTTATTTTAGTTTTCAGAGTCTCCACTCGGATTTTTGACGATGCTCCGGGACACCGTTTTATTTTAAAATCCCAAACCGAGGAAATTTTGACTCTGTTTTAATTTGTCTGCGACCAGAAATCTGAGTAAGTAATTCTGTTAACCCGGGATAAGGTGTTAGGCACTCCCGGATTTTGTGGTTCTAGCACGGTCTCTTAACTATTGATATTTGGCTTAATTAAACTGATTATTTACATATTATCCTATTGTGCATTTAGCATTTTTAATGTTAAGCCGCTTTTAATATTTGTGGATTTATCTTGAAACAAGTCATGATGACATGCACTTGTTGTTTTTGGACACATCACAACCGCGTCACATGAAATGCACCCGCAATTGCTACGTGTGATTTTAATTATTGTTTTGGAGTTGTGGTCGGGGGCATGAGTTTCTACACCCGAGTAGAATTTACGTATCGTGACCATGCCACGGGAACCGTACCATGGCCACTATAATTTATTATGGAACTAATTAGTGAAATTATGCCTTACTGCATTCACATTCTTATTAACTCAATATATTGATTCGATTGGCTTTCCTCACAAGGACTAGGCATTAACACACATGAACAACATATCCAACCTAATCAAATAACCCCTACAAAAAAATTTCAAAGAACACAAGACCACCATATTGCATTCTATCTCCATCCAACATCAGAATACTCATATAACCACGCCAATACTTACCAAATTGCCTCAACAGAACATTAAAGCGATTCGTTGATTCAATAACACGATAAGACAACTAAATGAAACCTATCACATGAAATTATTAAGCAAAACAATTGAATACATGATGATCTTATTAAAATTTGATCAATTTTTCACCAAAAGCACAACTTTAGGATCCAAGCACAACAAAGAATTATGTCACTCATTTTTTGCACACTCAAATCATTCATGGATAGAATACTTAACAAACGAAATTGAGCACACAAATCAAATGGTAAATTCAAATTACTTAAACAAAATGAAGAATGCTAAGGTAAGAATGAACCTGGCAAATCAAAATCTTTAGAAAAATCAAGAGGTACAACAGTTCCGACTCCGACAATTCGACTTGAGTGAAGCAATTTCAGATTTGTAATTATATGAAGAACCTCATACAAACAAATTCAACATCGGCAAATCTGCCGAAAATTGGACTAGAAATCAGAATCTACGATCATCTTTTAAATCGGAACCTCGAACAAGAACTCGCCCAACTGGCCGGAAAAACCTCAAGTCCAACTCGGAAAGCTCAAATAAACTCTATCCTAGAGAAAATCTATGATTAGAGAGTGGAATTGATGCAAAAAAAAATGAAGATGGAATTGTTAATGAAGAATAGTGGAGAATGGTGGCTTAGTGGCGATATTCACATAGTGATTTGGACGGTGATAATGGCAAAGGGAAATTTCTCGAGGTGAGATATTTATTGTCTTGTATTAATATGTGATTGAAGTAACATATTTTTTTGTTGCAGTATTTAGTGTTGATAGAAACGCCTGAGGATAGAGAGAAGGGGGGGGGGGGGGGGGCAGGCGGCTCTGGGTTTTTGGAAGGGGGAGGGGGTCTGGTTGTCAAAAAATTGTGTGGAAGAAGATGACCCTTGAGGTCTTTTTATATTGGGGGTCTTCTAGGTTAAGGGGTATGGGCTTAGGAATCATGGGCTTGGGCCATGGCTTGTTAGGTTTTAAATTGGGCTAAGAAGACTACATAAAAAAGATATAGTGTGTTTATAAAAATAAAAGTTACTCTTAATTAATTAAAATATACTACTAAATATTATAAAAAATATTTTTTGTAATTGTTTTTTATCTTTTTGTGCTTAACATAAATTAAAATAGTCAAAACTAGTAAAAATAGTGATATTAGACCTAAACTAAATATTTAAACGCTATACTGTGTAAAATCACGTAGAAGGTCAAAAATTACATGTCTACAGCCACCGCATCCCGTCGGTGCAAAATTCTTTTTTCGGTGACGCGCCTGGACCCCCCTTCTACCCTATCTTTCATCCACGTGGCCTAACTAACTCTGACGCCAATTATTTCCACATGACATTCTTGCTCGCATAGAATCTTCGCGATTTTTTCTCCAAGTTAAGTCGTGAGGGAATGAACACTGTAGGATTGTGATTTTGATTTCAATCCTCGTAGTCCATTCATTCTAGGTTTGCCTATATAAGGGAACATTCGAAGAAATTGAGGGGGGGGGGGGGGATATTTGAGAGTTAGTTTTTTTTTAGTTGGTTCATAAAGAAATTTTGAAAAAAGGAGAGGTAAGACAGAATTTAGGGTTTCGAAAAAGAGTTCTTCTCCTCACTTCTGGTTTTGATTTTTGGGTTTTTGGTTTTCCGTTTCTTTGAATTTTTGCTTCAAGATTTCGAAATCAGAAAAAAAAAACCAAAAATGCTCAGTTTCCTCGTTTATTTTCGGTCCCTTGTTTAGATTTTTAGGTTGGTTTAACTTTTAGGAAAATATAAAACAAAAATCTGTTTCTCTCTTTCGATTATCGATTCCTGGGGTCTCAAGATGGTGTTCAAATGAGCTGAGTTTGGTGTGCCGTTCGTGACTCGAGCTCATGGTTCCGGATTCGATTGTCGTTGTTTCATTCAGTCTATACTAAGTTCGTCGCTCAATTTTTTGCTTGTATCACATCCAGACAGACCTATTGTAAATTGAATTTTAGGTTCCTCTCTTTTCTCTGTACTGTTTGCTTAAGGTGATTAAAGTGTGATAGAGCCATGAGGAATTTGTCCCTAGAGTGGTGCTTCTCATATCATCGTTTAATAGAGATTGAACTCAGTTAGTTTTTTTGGTTGCTATTTGTGCTTGCAAGAGGTATTGAGATATGTTTTTCTTGTTGCTCGATATATTGTCTTCGTTATTTTGATGTGCTTAAGCATGTTTAGTTAGTAGGAGTTCAATTAGTTGGTCTGAAGCTCCATCTTGGATTTGCCCGGTTGCCTTTGAAGTAATGATTAGCTTGATTTGTGGTTCCACTCGTTCTTGTATGCCGGTTATCACATTGATTTGTGTCGAGTCTCATATTTAGAAATTTCAGCTTGTTTTCTTGGCATGTGAAAGTTGGCCTGTTGGTTTGTGTTGAATTAAGAGAGCTTGAATGACATAGTCATCACTTAGGTTTGAATTAATATTGGCAATACGTCCATTGTCGCTCTAGTTTATTGCTTAAACATTCTTGTTTTGGCGTTACTGTTTGATCACAATTAGTCAATTTTTTGTCTAATTCATGGTATTGGTTCATGTGTCAATTACCAGTTTAGTCAAATTCGTTTTAGCGTCGAAACATTGATGTTGCTTGGATCCATGTTCTCTTTTTATGTATGAAGATCAAATGTTAGTATTTGCCTTGAGCCTCTCACTTTGAATATAGAGTATGTGTGAAGAAGTTTGATTTCTATAAGATTATAAAAGAGAAAGTGAACAAAAACTTTTGTGTGAGATTAATTGGATCCTTGATTGATTAATAAGTGCTTTGAAGAGTGTTTTCTTTAATTCATTTGAGCCCTTTTGTTTCTCCTTAAATATGAAAATGGTATTTCCTTCATGGTGAAAGGGCAAACTGTTTTAAAAGTTAGACCCCACAAGATGATCCTTTAAATCTTAGTTTCTTTGACACTTTGAGGTTGGTTCTGCCAAAATTTTTAAGAGGTTGAATCGAGTGACTTTCCATTTTACAGCTAAGTACATGTAGATCTTTTAGTATTTTTTGAAGTGTTTTTCTAGTACTAAAACTTGTTGAGGTATTCTGGTCGTTTCCTTTTGAAAAGGGCTAGTTGAAGTCTAGTTTCGTATTTTTGCATGTTTAATCAAGGCTTGAAAGTGTTTCAATATTGTTAGTATAGGTATGTTTCTGTCATGTTTTGCCAGATAAATTTGATCACAACTGGGAACCATTAGTATGCAGGATAGCTATATGACATGTTCTTAGAATTAGTTCTTTGGTTTGAGTAGTAACACACACGCTAATATTGGGAATTTTGCTGTAGATCACCTTAGTTCTCTGTTAGTATGATTTGATAAAGTTGGAGTAAAAAGGGAGTAAAATGGTTAGTTCTCATCACTAATTTGTGAGTTCACGGGGATGGGAGGCAACCGTGAGTTAACATTTGATATGAAAATGACAGAGGGATGGGGTTATGATAGAGAATTCCTGGGTTTCAATTCACTGCTTTTGTCTTGCCCTATTTAAATAGATATTTTCCTCGCCATTTTTTTTCCTTTCTTTATTTGAATTCTTGTGTATTGGGGATGTGTTGTTTAGTTTATCACCTAGTCAATTTTCCATGATTTGTTTACCTTGAATATTTGACTCGCCTGATCGTAATCATATGATTGTGGAACGCGACGGGTATGCGGGAAGGGGAAGATTGAGTCCGTAGTAATTTTATCTGGCCTCGCATGTTTTAGGATTGGACTCGGTCTAAATGCATGAAATAAAAATTGAAAAGAGCATAAGTGTGAAATGAAACTTTCTTTTTTCATTATTTACTATCACCGCTAGTAGCATGTTTAGGCCGACCACATTTGGGTAGACAAACCTTTAGGAATCTCGTGTTTTAGTTTCTCTTTTGAGGTGAGAGGTCGTCCCCATTATTTGATTATGACATCCGGGGAATGGCCCGAGTACTTTGTATATATTTTAATCGGGGGTATGCCCCGAAGTGAATGTAAATGAAGACTAAGGACAGAACGATTTGAGGAAGCATAAGATAGTATTTTTATTTTTACTTTTATTTTTGTTTTATTAGGTAGGGACGACCTCGAGCTTCTTGTATGTGTATTTCTCTTTTCTGTGTTTATTTTTACCTCAATTTGAATATTTTAAAAGCCAACTAGATCGAGTACCCAACCGTGACTTTCACGGGACTCGGGAAATCCCTAACACCTTCTCCCCGAGTCAAATGAACCCCCCTACCTTGAATCTCTGGTGCAAACTGGTTTAAGAGTCAAACGTGTTTAAAAGGAAAAAATATTTTTTTTGAAAAAACGGTGATCTGACACACCGAAACCAAATGTCAGGTGGCAACTCTGAGTTATTCCTTTAAAACAAAAAATTTGTGTCACTTTCAAAATTGAAAAACCCTTTCAAACTTTGCGAAATCTTTTTATTTAAGAGGGCTTAGCGAGGTCTGTTTTTAAAAAAAGGGGTATGACATCTCTGGCGACTCTGCTGGGGACTGTAGGTTCGAGCTAGTACTTGATCTTGTTGGCTTTTAGGATATTCGGTTGAGGTTTTATGTGTTTTATTTTCTTTGTTTGATTTTTATTTTTATGTTATTTTAGTGTTTGCTAGTTGTTTATGTGTTTATTGTTTTTCTTTATGTGTTACTGCTTTATAAATTGTCATCATTTGCATAACCTTGGGTCTTCTTTCTGCAACAAGTCTTCTGGAGTACGTCTGAGCGTACACGGCCTTTTCTTTATGTCACCCGTGTCTTTAGGGGGGTGGCGTGGGAGCGTGGAGTGGGCGGACAACTAGAGCAGCCGCCATTGACCACGTGCCGCCCCGAATTGCCTTGTCTAGTGAACCCTCAACCTTAGGTCAGCCTTTAGGTCATGCTTATTTGCATCATATCATTTATACTTAGCAGGGCTCGGTCTCAGGCATCGTGTCCTTTTGTAGGAGGTCTGTCCAAATTATGTCAAAGTGGGCCCATGGCCCAAAAGACATTTAATCATCCCGATGTGCTACATGCTACATCTTTAAGGGTAAATGAGTCATTTAGCGGACCAATAACAATTTGATGGTAAATGAAAAAGAAAGGAAGGGTAATAAATGAAGCAAGTAAGGATTAGTTTTCTTTCACAACTTTTTCAAGAAAAAGATCAAAAAAAAGAAATGAAAATGAAAAATAAAAGATTTTGCACTTTCCCATTATTTTCAAAAAATTCAAATACCAAAAAGAGAGAAAAAGAAAATCCAAAAAGATTTTACATGTTTCATCATTTTTCAAAAAAGACAAGAATATAGTTTCTCCAAATTTTTTACATTTTTCTTAAGCTTTCTCCCATGTCCAATCCTCTTGAACTACGCATACCTGATTCTCGTCTTTCGGGGCAAGATACGTAGGCAACCTAAGTAGGGTCCGGTCTTCCTAGTGAGTCTAGTTTTCGGTTTCGCGGGGTCGTAGCTGAATCTTGCATATTTAGCCATGTTTTGCTACATCGGCCGTTTTTGCAAAATAAGGTTGTTTTCTTAAGGTAGTTTGTTATCCCATGTCTTAGAGCCCCAAGTCTACAACAAGGTGCAGTTTAAGGTCCATTCCTGTTGAATTTGCGTGTCTAGCCACTTTTAGCCACATCGGTCATTTTTACAAAATGGGTCACTCTTGCAAAGTAAATCCTAGGGCCATGATTGTCGGGAGTTTGAAGTCATAAAAGCCTTAGTGAGGCATTTTTCATGTCTTAGAGGTCAATCTTGTCAAGTTTGAAATTTTAGTCGTTTTCGGTCACTTAGGACATTTTTTCAAAATAGCCCAATCGTGTCTTGTATCTGTCTACTAGGAAATGTTAAGATAGTCTCTTGGATCATTAACCATGTTTTCTTCATTCAGGTATGGATCCACTTACCAGGGCTAGAGTGTCAATGGTGGTCAAAGTCCCTAGGAGGCTAATAAAGTGGTGGAATATGTTCACATTGCTTGAGCATCGTGATTTGATGGGAAAATTAGCGACTCTTATTTATTTGATGGACATTACCCCCAGTCCCGACCTTGTAGAGGCAATGCTGACATTTTGGGACCCACAGGGAATGGTATTTAAGTTTGGGGATCTTGAGATGACACCCACCTTATCTGAGATAGCCGGTTTGACTTGCCTGCCAAACCTAGACAAGGAGTTGATTAAGACAAGGGCTCATTCAAGCACAAAATTCCTTAAGATCATAGGATTGGATTTAGATAATCACATGGGATGTTTGGAGAAATCATGGGTACCTTTGGACTTTTTATTCGAGAGGTTTTCTCGTCCTACTGGGTATGAGACCTTCATGGATGAGTTCTCCATATCATACGATTCTTGGAAGAAGAGGCGTCCAATGGTTTTCGCTATTGCATTGTTGGGGATCTTGGTATTTCCTTTGGAGGGTAGACATATTAGCACGCACTTGGGATCAGTAGCCTTTGCTCTCTTCCATGATAAACACAACAATAATGTCACCTTGGTTCCGACGATTTTGGCAGAGATCTATCGTGCTTTGACTCGGATTCGAGAAGGCGAGAGGTTATTTGAGGGAAGTAATTTGTTGCTGCAGCTGTGGTTGATAGAGCATCTACATCCCACCACTCTGTTTGAGAAAGATGTGATTGATCATTGCTTGAGGGATCGAGTAAAGTTCATCGAGCATAGGATGACGTTCGATAAGTTTGCTTTACCACTCGGAGTTCAGGCTTGGATTGATTATTTAGGATCTCTGACTGAAGATAAGATTTTGTGGTCTTACCTTTGGATTGATTTGGACGTGATTTTAGCCGGGTCCCGCGTGCAGGATTTCTTGGTGTTGATTGAACTTTGGTGTACTAGACCATATACCCATGCTAGAGTGATGTGTCAGTTAGGAAGGCGACAAAAGGGCCCTTACATCCCTGATTCTCGTGACTTTATTAGGGAGATTGACATTATGGCTCATAGGGAGGTTGACATTCAAACTTACTGGCGCCATGCAACAAAGATGGGTAGAGACACTTTAGCAAATGACCTGCACTCACTATACACCTATGAGTATTTAATTTGGCTACAGTCTACTCAGTGGGGAGTTAGCAGACCGCTGCCCTGACATGTTAGAGGAGTATTTGATGAGGAGGCTACTTCGCGGATATTACTCAGACAGTTGATGGATCAGTTCACCCGGGCTGAGGAGGCACATGTAGCAGAAAGAGTTAGGGTCCGAGCTACACTTCAGGCCTTGAGATCACAGTTGGCAGGTTTGGTAGAGAACATAGGACAGCACCGTGAGTACCTTACCAGAGTCAGCCTTTAAGATGTAGGTACGCATTCCAAGGTTCTCATTCCCAACTTCGAAGCATCCTTGCAGGGTATAGTACAGAGTTTAGATTCGGCCGGATTGATGGGGCCCTCTGGATCTTTATCAGACTCATCCCAGCCAGGACCATCGCATTCAGGAGCAGTTTGATGAGCATCTTTATTTATGTGTTTTTTGAGCTATCTTTTACTTTTGTGTCTTGTCTAGAAGTACTAAGTCCTTTAGGAGGTATTTGAATCTATCATAGTCGAGCCTGTGAAGTCTTTTGCCATCGTACTCCATGTTTTGTATTTAAATCCAAAATATATTATTATAAATGAAGAATCAAAAAAGATTTTCATTTTTATTTTATTTTATTTTCCACCACTTTTCCAGAACTACGCTTGGTCTAATTCATGTAGAACATGATACATAGGCAACCTACATCGGGTTCCATCGAATCATTTTTAAAATACAAAATTGAAAAAACAAAGGAACAAGAAAAGGAAAAGAAAAAGAGAGAAAAGAGAGTTATACGCAAAAGAAAAGAGTGGAGAAAATTGAAATGAACAAAATTGGGATGATGCCATATGACCCTCAAAGCCATTTTAGAACCGTTAATTGTTGTTAGGTGCATTTCATGCAATGTGATATTATTATCATAAATGCCCTAACGCTAACACGGTGGCTTTGTTTTGTTTTTCTCAATTACCTTATCTGGCACTTGAAAAGGGAAATCCAGGAACTCATTGATACGAATCAGATCGTGGTACAGAATTTAGATGCACTGAAAATTAACCAGAACCCTCTGCCAGCCCATGCAGAGACGCACATGATCGAGATAGTGCACAAGGATGGGGAACCTGAGAAGTCTTCAAAGTCTTTTATGATGATTCGTGCCAACGAAAGTGTTTCAATCAAAGCTCCAGACTCTACCAAAGAAATGCTTTCGAATGTTGAAAAGGCAGCGAGAAGCTGAGCTCGCTCAACCTGAAGCCACCAGTGTTTGTCGTGAAAGGGCCTTCAAAGGACATCGATACGAATCAGGAAAATCCAAAAGTGATAGTTCCAGGGTCATCAAGCAAGCCTGTCATAGTCGTGAAAGGGGCTCCTATTACCCCAGTTATCATCAATCCAGTAACCCAGTTGCCAATAGTGGATACTAAATCTATTCCGTGGAATTACAAGCAGGTGACAGTAACTTACAAAGGGAAAGAAGTAGAGGAGCAAGTTAATGAAATCGGGGGGTTGACTCGTTCCGGGAGATGCTTTACTCCATAGGAATTAAGGAAGCCAAGCCATGCAAAGATAGCACAATCCCAGTAAAGAAGCCCGTTACTGAAGAAGAGGCAGAAGAGTTTCTAAAGAAAATGAAGGTGCAGTATTACTCCATCGTGGAACCATTGAGGAAAACGCTAGCTCAGATCTCTCTTATATCATTGCTGATACATTCAGATGAACATAGCAGAGCCCTCATGAATATTCTAAATGAGGCCCATGTCCCGGATAAGATCACGATGAACCATTTGGAGAAGATCACTAACAAAATCTTTGAGGCGAACATGATTACCTTCTCAGACGACGAACTTCCTCTGGAGGGTATTGGTTGACAATGGTTCCAGCATAAATATTTTCCCTCTCTCCACCTTGAAAAAGTTAAAAGTCGGTACTGATAGGATCCACATGAATGGTATATGTGTCCGGGGTTTTGATGGAAAGGGAAAGGATTTTGTTGGCGATATAATGCTTGAACTGACAATAGGTCCGGTCGAATTCACCATGGAGTTCCAAGTGCTGGATGTGGCCGTCTCCAACAATTTATTGTTAGGCAGGTCTTGGATACATGCCACCAAGGCAGTCCCCTCTTCCCTACACCAGATGGTAAAATTTGAGTGGGACCGGCAGGAGATAGTCGTGCATGGTGACGAGGGTGTATGTGATTACAATGACATATCTGTCCCGTTTATGGAAGCTGAGGATGACAAAGGCCCTTGGGTCTATCAAACTTTTGAAACGGTATCAGTTGACAAAATCTCTGAGGGAGAATGCATGATAGATGCAAAGCTACCTTCTGCGTCCGTCATTGTGGCAAATGAAATGCTGAAAAATGGTTTTGTGCCAGGCAAAGGCCTGGGTTGATCTCTACAAGGTATCGTGCATCCACTGTCTCTACGTGAAAGTCTTGGTACGTTTGGTCTAGGATTCAAGCCCACAGGGGAAGATGTGAAGAGGGTTAAAAGGTTGAAAAAGAAGGCATGGGCACTGCCTAATCCTGTTCCGTACATCTCCGAGTCCTTTGTCAAACCAGGGGTCACAGAGCGCCCGATATCAGTGGTCCCAAAACCCGTGGTCGACTTTTATGAAGAGCTAATCAAGAGGTTCCAAGGTCTATTTGATGAAGTTAATGTGGTATAAATCGGGAAAGGCTCCAGTAATGCCGATGTGCAGCTTGTTGGGCCAACTGTGTAGCTTAGCAATTGGGAAGCTACTCCTCTCCCCACTCGGAAGGAGTTTTGGTAGTTTGCTTTGTTTTCCTTTCTGTTATATGGGTCATTTCAGGGTTGTAATCCAATTTTTTTTTTGCTTTGTTTTGATGTCAAACCCTGTCATCCTTATAATAATGAAATGCAATTTTCCGTTTTCCATTATTCCTGATGTTTTTCATTTTTCTTTTCTTTTGTACAGTTCTTTTTATGTTGGTTCTAATGATGTGAAATGCATGAGGAATTTTTAGCCAAGTCCTAAAAGCCAGTCTAATCCTGAAATAATGATCCAAGAAGTAGAATATGATGAGAAAATGTAATATGATGAAGAAGCATCATTGGAGGAAATAAGTAAAGAACTAAAACACTTTGAAGAGAAACCAAAGCCTAATCTGAATGAAACCGAAGCCATCAATTTAGGAGATCAGGATAATATCAAGGAAACTAAGATAAGTGTGCATTTGAAACCGCAAGTCAAGGACGAAATAATCAAAACACTGCTGGAGTACAAAGCTTTCTTTGTGTGGTCCTATGACGACATGCCAGGGTTTAGCACTGATTTGGTAGTTCACAAATTGCCAATTGATCCTGCACTCCCTCCTGTCAAGAAAAAGTTAAGGAAGTTCAAGACTGACATGAGTGTAAAGATCAAAGAAGAAATCACCAAGCAGCTTGATGCAAAGGTCATCTGGGTTACTCGATATCCCACTAGGTTAGCTAATGTGGTTCCAGTACCAAAGAAAGATGGTAAGACCAGGGTATGTGTTGATTACCGGGATCTTAACAAGGCAAGCCCGAAGGATGAATTTCCATTGCCAAACATCCACACTCTGATCGATAATTGTGCCAAGCATGAGATTGGGTCTTTTGTGGATTGCTATGCGGGATATCACCAGATCTTGATGGATGAAGAAGATGCATAAAATACAACGTTCATCACGCCATGGGGCACATATTGCTATCGGGTAATGCCATATGGTCTGAAGAATGCCGGGGCAACTTACATGAGGGCGATGACCACCATATTTCATGACATGATACACAAGAAGATAGAGGTTTCTGTAGATGATGTGATCATAAAGTCAAAGCAGCAGTCCGACCATGCCAAGGACTTGAGGAAGTTCTTCCCAGGGCTCCGCCGGTATAACCTCAAGCTCAATCCAGCAAAATGTGCATTTGGTGTCCCGTCCGGGAAACTGTTGGGATTTGTGGTTAGTTGTCGAGGTATTGAATTGGATCCATCAAAGATCAAGTCCATCCAAGAGTTATCCCCGCCGAAGAATAAAACAGAGGTGATGAGTTTGCTCCGAAGGTTGAACTACATCAGCAAGTTTATTGCTCAAATCACGACAACCTGTGAGCCCATCTTTAGGTTGTTGAAGAAGAATGCTACAATCAAGTGGACCGATGAGTTTCAATAAGCATTTGATAAGATTAAGAGGTACCTGTCGAACCCCCCTGTGTTGAAACCTCCAGAGACCGGTAGGCCCTGATTCTCTATTTGGAAGTCCTGGATAATTCTTTTGGTTGTGTATTGGGTCAACACGACATCACCGGCAAAAAAAGCAGGCCATTTATTATCTCAGCAAGAAGTTCACCCCTTATGAGGTTAAGTACACTCTTCTTGAAAGGACATGTTGCGCCCTGACTTGGGTTGCACAAAAGTTGAAGCATTATCTGTCGTCCTACACTACTTACCTCATTTCTCGCATAGATCCTCTAACGTATATCTTTCAAAAGCCTATTCCCACGGGAAGACTTGCAAAGTGGCAGATCTTACTCACAGAGTTTGATATCATCTATGTGACTCGGACCGCGATGAAAGCCCAAGCCTTGGCCGACCATTTGGCCGAGAATCCAGTAGATGAAGAGTATGAGCCATTGAGAACTTATTTTCCTGATGAAGAAGTGATGTATGCCGATGAGTTTGATCATGATGAAAAGCTAGGCTGGAAGATCTTCTTTGATGGAGCTGCTAACATGAAAGGTGTTGGAATAGGGGAGGTACTCATCTCTGAAACAGGGGAACATTACCCTGTAACAACACAACTTCGATTTTATTGCACCAACAACATGGCTAAGTACGAAGCATGCATCTTGGGCTTGAGGTTAGCTGTAGATATGAGAATTCAGGAAATACTGGTCTTGGGAGACTCAGATTTGTTGGTTCACCAAATCCAGGGAGAATGGGAGACTCAGGATTTAAAGCTCATACCGTACCGACAGTATCTTCATGATCTTTGTCAATGGTTCAGGTCAGTAGAATTCAAGCATATTCCAGGATTCATAATGAGATTGCTGATGCCTTAGATACAATGGCATCAATGCTACACCATCCGGATAAGACATACGTCGACCCTCTGCACATCCAAGCTTGTGATCATCATGCCTATACAATGTGGTTGAAGAGGAAATCAATGGTGAGCCTTGGTTTCACAATATCAAGGAATACATCAGGTCGGGGTCATATCTGACACATGCCACAGGTGATCAAAAGAGAACCATTCGATGATTGGATAGTGGATTTTTCTTTAGTGGGGGAATCTTGTACAAGAGAACTCCAGATTTAGGACTACTGAGGTGCATAGATGCTAAAGAAGCTTCAGCTCTCATGATCGAAGTGCATTCTGGAGTGTGCGGGCCACATATGAATGGGTATGTTTTGAAAAAGAAGATACTCCGAGCAGGTTATTATTGGCTCACCATGGAACGAGATTGCATCAACTTTGTTCGCAAGTGTCATCAATGTCAGGTGCATGGCGATTTGATTCATTCACCGCCATCTGAGTTGCACACAATGTACGCACCTTGGCCCTTCGTTTCTTGGGGCATGGATGTCATTGGGCCAATATAGCCGGACGCATCCAACAAACACTGGTTTATCTTGGTGGCTATTGATTATTTTACCAAGTGGGTCGAAGCTGTGACTTTCAAGTCCGTGACCAAGCAGGCAATTGTAGATTTTATTCATTCAAATATCATTTTCCGGTTCGAAATTCCCAAGGTGATCATCACAGACAATGCTGCTAATCTCAACAGTCATTTTATGAAAGAGGTATGTCAACAGTTCAAGATCAAGCATCGAAACTTCACTCCATATCGTCCCAAGGCAAACGGAGCTGTTGAGGCTGCTAACAAGAACATAAAGAAGTCTTTCGGTTCTCAAGATCTAAGGACAATTTTCGGGGTTCATAAGTATATGACCCCATTCCTTTCAAAGCATTGACACACCCCACAAAGCCTTCCTTCTCATCATCATCCTGATTAAGAAACACAACTTCCAAGGTATCCTCAACATTCATCACAACACTTGCATCGTCAACTATCACGTCGGTCACTAAGTACACAAATGAACAAACTTCGTTGCTATTTGGTTGACTCATCGATTTGCACACATGGAAAACCACTTTTTCATCACTCACTCGGAAAGTGAGCTCACCGACTTCCATATCAACTAGAGCCTTCCCTGTAGCAAGGAAAGGTCTACCCAAGATGATAGGTACCTCATAGTCAACCTCACAATCAAGAATCACAAAGTCTGCTTGAAGGATGAACTTACCAACATGAACTAACACATCATCAATGATACCCAATGGCCTCTTCATAGTCCGATCCGCCATTTGCAACCTCATAGATGTGGGTCTTGGTTGCCTAATTCCCAAAGTTCTGAACACAGAGTAGGGCATCAAGTTGATACTTGCCCCCAAATCACATAAATCTTTGGAAAAGTCGGCGCTACCAATAGTGCAAGGGAATGTGAAGGTGACAATATCTTCCAATTTCGGAGCCATTGAGTGCACAACAACACTCACTTGATATGTCATTTTGATAGTTTCACAATTCATTAATCTTTTCTTTGTTACCAAATCCTTCATGAACTTTGCATAACTCAGCATTTGTTCCAACACCTCAACCAATGACACGTTGATGGACAAAATCTTCATCATATCAATAAACTTATTAAATTGGTTCTCACTATTTTTCTTTTCAATCCTTTGAGGGTATGGAGGAGGAGGCCTTGGCATTGGTGCGTTGGCCTTTTGCACTACCAGTTCCGGTATGTCAATCACATGCTCCTTAGATGGGTTCACATCTTCTTAGGTCCCCTCCACACTTTCATCGATGTCAATTCTCACTTCTTCATTAGCTTGCATCGCATTACTTGGAGTTTCATCTTCTTGAATCAACACATCATCATCCACAACTCTTCTTTGGTTTGAGGTAGTTACCTCCCCACCTTTTCCACTCCATGTGGTTACGGTCATGGCATGTCCCTTATTGTTCCCACCCTTCGGATTCACCACCGTATCACTAGGTACTTCCCCTTAGGACGAGTGTTTAAAGCTTGCGATATTTGGCTAAGTTAAACCTCCAAATTACAGATAGAAGTGTTGTGGGAGGCTAATTGAGCATCTAAGTCGGAATTTTTATCCATCATTTGTTTGAACATATTTTCAATCTGTCCCATTTCATTATTGGAAGAACTAGAACCTTGAGATGGATATGGAGGCGGGTTAATTGATTGTTGATACATCGAGGGCCTTTGAAAGCCCGACCCCGATTCCCTTGGTTATTATTGTTCCAACCCCTTGGTTGTTGCTACCCCAACTGCCATGATTGTTTCCATCCCAATTTCCTTGATGATTGCTTCCCAATTTTCTTGGTTACCTTGGTTACTCCAATTGCCTTCATTATTGTTATTTCCCCAATTACCTTGATTTTTGTTACCATCACTCCAATTGCCTTGGTGGCATTGGTCTTTCTAATTTCCTTGTGATCTCCACTATTGTTGATTTTTTCCTTGAGCATTATTTCTTTAACCTTGATAATTGTTGACATATTGCACTTCTTCTTCTTGCTCATTGTACGAATCACCTTGGTTATATCCACTATCATCTTGCACAAATTGCTCCGGACAGTTTTGTACATGTTGACCTCTTTTCCGTCTCTTGTTCATCATCATATTCACCCCTTCCATCGCATTCACTTTATTCGGCCCTTGAACTTGTTGAAGCTGAGATTTGGCTAATTGGTTAATCGTGGTTGTCAACTCGACAATATCTTTCCCATAATCATGTAGTTCCTTGTGTAGGTGAATGATATTTGGGTCAACTTGAGGAATATTGGCTCTACTTTGCCACGCCGACGAAGTATCCTCCATCTCATCCAAAATTTCACAAGCTTCGGCATAAGGCGTGTTCATGAAGTTCCCACCGGCGAGTTGATTTACACACATTGATTTGTTGTGTTGATCCCCCTGTAGAAGGTTTGTTGGATCATGGCCTCAGTCATATCATTATTCGGGCACTCTTTAACCATGGTACGATACCTTTCCCACATCTCATGCAATGGCTCATTGGGCTCTTGCTTGAACGCTAGAATTTCATCTCGTAGTGTAGCCATATGCCCTAGAGAGAAGAATTTGGCAATGAATTTTTCGGCCAACTCATCCCATGTATGGATGGAATGATTGAGTAATGTCTCTAACCAATCCAATGCCTTTCCCCGTATAGAAAAGGGAAATAGTCTCAAACATAGTGCATTCTCGGAAACATTTGTTTTCTTGCCCCCTCAACACGTATCGACGAACCCCTTGAGTTGTTTGTAAGCATTTTGTCTTGGAGCTCCAGTGAAGAAACCCCGTTGCTCAAGTATTGGAAGCATCACGTTAGTGATTTTAAGTTGCCCGCCCTAATATGGAGCAGGACTATAGCACTAGCATAACCCTCATTTGGCAACACCCAGTGCACTGCCGCTCTTGGTGGAGGTGGGCGAGGGACGGGAATATTATCATGAGGTGGTCGTCCTCGCCTATTTACTTGAGGATCGGGATGAACCTCATCTCCTTGATCATCATCCACTTCCTCCCCCAATGGAAAATTCCCGATGGGCTCATTGTTGAGAGCCATTCTCGTACCTATAAGCAATTCAAAAACAAAATTAGTGACTCGGAAGGAAAAGAAGATAAATCACACAAAAACCTAGATATATAGCTAAATCCATTTAAATCCCCGACAACGGCGTAAAAAATTGATCTCGCCCAAACTCACACCACAAATATAGGTAGTGAGGCGGTCGAAGCAATAATAAAAACTCAACACAAGTCGGGGTCGAATCCTCAGGGAGTTAGAATTTGGATTAGGTATACCCCTAGTGTAAATGTAGGATATGCCCTAAATTACACTTCCACATTCTTGATTGTTGTTTCTACTTCTACCTTGAGCTATTGATTGCAATTGTAAAACTAGGACACAATATTTTTGGTTTCGGTTGTTTTTAAAATGATAAAAGATCTAGGGTTGCGACTTCCGCCTAGTTGATTACCTAACAAATTTAGAGCTTTAAGGCATGTTTGGTTGATTGGGATACAATATAGAAATCACACTTAATTACTCACTCTATACCTATCGGTAGTTTGAGTAATTTTGCCCGATTTTTCTTTCTCAAGTCCGAATAGGTATTTCACAAAGCAAGTGATAAATTCTCTAGTCGGGTTTTACGATCTCTAGGTTCGACCCTTTAATTGGGGATATCAATTTCTTGAGTTCACCCCTATTCCTAGTTAGCCAAGTTTTCCTAGACTGTCTCTCTTTCTCAAGTAGAGACTAAGTCAAATATGCATGAATCAATATTTGCAACCATTAATTCTAGAATTCAAGCAAGAACATGGCTAAACATCATATACCCAATCATAAATAAGCCCTAAATCAATAACCCATTAAGTACCCATACTAGAGTTGGGTCACAACCCTAGCTAAGGGTTTAGCTTCCCATAGAAAATGAAGAAATAAATGAAGAAATTAAGATACAATGCATAATAATGATTAAGAAAAGAAAATCTAATGTTTCGAAGCTAATCTAGTACAACATTACTCAATAAAGTAAAGAAAATTGGCTCACGTGCTCTACAATAATACAACTTAACCTAAAAATGACAAAAAGTTCTATTTATACTAAGCTGAAAATATCTGACAAAAATGCCCCGGCGGAGGTTGTGCGGCCGCACAATTCTGTGTGCGGTCCGCATGTTGAGATTGACTGGCCAATTGGACTTTCTGCGGTTGCATAAAAGTGGGATGCAACCGCACTTCATTTATTTGTGCAGTCTGCACATTTCTGAGTGCGGCCGCCTACTTGAGATTGGACTGGGGTTGTACCTTCTTCTGCGGACCGCACATTTGTGAGTGCGGCTACACTTTGGCTCCTGCAGCCGCACAATAATCGTGCGGACCACATATCTTCAGATGACCTAAAATCAAACTCTCTAAATCTCTTCTTCTACGGCCGCACAATAATTGTGCGGTCCGCATTCTCTGAGGAAAATCCAACAGTAGAACTTTATTATTTGCGGCTGCACACAACATTGTGCGGTCCGCACTGTAGGCTTGCATTGTTTTGGTCCTTGTATTCATTTTTGAGTTGATTTTCACTTCTTTGGCTCATTTCCCAATATTCATGCAAAAAATCACATTTCATTAGTTCTCGGGAATACCTTTAATCACTTTTGAGCTAAATGCAAGTAAAAGAGAGCAAATAAGCTTTTAAAATCCCTACTTATCAGTGCCGCGTAGTGGTGTTATGTGAGCAGGATGGCTCTCGAGATGCAAATCACATATCGTACCTTAGTTGTGGTTGAGCTTCATAGCATATGGCGCTATCCGTCTCCCCAGAATTTGTATTATGTACTTGTAGTGCTTGTGGTTGATATTCGGACATTTCGTGAGTATAAGTATTACGGCTTGATGTGTGTTCACTTTTGATTGTTATGTGCGGGTCAGGTGGCACACCGCCACAGGTATGTTGTTTGGATCGAGTGGCACAACTCCAGGGGTATGTGGTGTGGTTCGGGTTACACGCCTCAACATTGTCATGTTTGGATCAGGTTGCACGCCGCAATAGTGTCACGTTGGATCAGGTTGCACATCTCAACAACGAGATGTTAAGCATGATTCTTTATATTTAGTTTGGGTGTCTTGTATCTTACCTCTGAGAAAGGATCATTGAATTTGATGGTCGTTTTATTCGTTATGCAGGCTGGATAGTTCTTTTCCAGAGTTCGTTCTTCCTTATGTGTCATATTCAAGTTGTAGCTTGTGGCGCATGAGGCGTCATATGAAATCTTAGATAATGTTTGCGGTGGCTTATTGCCGGAGCAGCTTGTACTAGGTGAGACGAGATTATTGAAGCTGGGATCAGTGCGATCGGATTTATATAGGGCATATTAAAGAGCAACTATCATTATATAATTTAGAATGAGGTAATGGTTCTTTTGAGGAGAGACTCAATGATTTTTTGATTCGGCAGGTGGTTATGAATTTCTACATATCTCTTCCATCGTGGCAGAATTGCGAGAGTTGGAACATGACTTACATGCGTCCGGAGGTGTGTTGTCGGCATCAGATTCATGGAATTGACGGCTATTGTTGTCAGAGGATGTTATTATGGTCATGTGGATTATGTGATGCATGGTGCGAATTCAGCAAGGGTATACAATCATGTTTTGGTGCAGGGTGTAGTGACCAATACGGTGTTCGTATGCTGAAAGTAGGTCTGGTAGAGGATATCAGATGTTGGAATTTGGATCTAAGGTTTATTTGACTAAATAAAAGGGAGGATCTTCAGATTGTCTTGAGCTAATGTGCTCAATTGGGCTGTGGTGGCATGGGTAGGTGCATAAGGTGTTGAACAACGATTTCAGAAAACTCCGGAGCAGTTCTTAGCACATTCGGGGACGAACGTATGTTTAAGTAGGAGAGAATATAATGACCCGACCAGTCATTTTAAGCTCTAGCACGTCGTTCGACTGTTTGAGGCCTTGGGTAACTTCACTTCAGGAATTAGGACTTGTGCATAAGGTTGGAATTGAATTTCGAGAAGTTCGGAGTTGATTTGGAAATAAAATTCTCATTTCGGAAGCTTTAAGTTGGAAGAGTAGACTAAGGTTTGACTTTTGAGTAAACGACCTCGGAATCGGGACTTGAAGGTTCCAACAGTTTCGTATGATGATTGTGGACTTGGGAGCATTACGACGTTTATTGTGGAAAGTTAGCATTTTGGAAGAATTTCATGAATTTGGGTTGAAGTGTATTTTAATGTTATTGATGTCTGTTTCAGATTCCGAGCATGAGATTAGTTCCGAATGGTGATTTTGGACTTACGAGTGTGTCTGGATATTTATTTGAAAGAACGTAGTTTATTTTGGCTTAAAATGGCAAAAGTTAGAAATGGAAGGTTTGGATGTTTGATCGGGAGTTGACATTTTGATAACAGAGTCAAAATCCGATTCTGGAAATTGGAATAGGTCTATTATGTCATTTATGACTTGTGTGCAAAATTTGAGGTCAATCAGACTTGATTTGATAGGTATTGACATCGAATGTAGAAGTTGGAATTTCTTACTTCTTGAATTAGGGGAAATTGATGTTTTTAGCATTGTTTGATGTGATTTTATGCCTCGACTAAGTTCGTATGATGTTTTAGGACTTGTTAACACATTTGGTTGGGGTCCCGGGGGCCTCGGGTGTGTTTCAGGTATGTTTCGGGTGTTATCGGATCATTTCGGCTACTTTAGATGCTGGTTTTCTAATGTCTGGTGTTGTTCTTTACATCATGAGAAGCCTCACGCGTTCACGAAGAAGGATTTTTCTGCTCGGACTTTGTTCTTTGCGTTCGCGAAGAGATTCTCGCGTTCGTGAAGAAGGAATTCCTGCTGTCCGTCGTACGACTTTGGAAGCTTATATCTCGAAATCTATAAGGAATTTAGGGATGATCCAACAATGAAAGTTGTAGCCGTTTGTGTCTAGTCTTTAGAAAATCAAATCATTTGGAGCTTGGTGTTGTGTAAAAAATGTTATGGTTGGTACACTACAGGCTGTCCATGAAGATATTTGGAAATCGCGAAGAAGAAATTTGTGTTGCACAAGGCTGACTTTGGTAACTTATATCTCGAAATCTACAAGGTATTGGGATATTAAAAAAACATGAAAGTTGTAGATATTGATGTCTAGTTATCAAAAACTTAAACCGTTTGTCGTTTAGACTTTTGTACAAAAGTTATTACCATTATACTAGAGGTTGTCTGAGAAGAGTTTGGAAATAGGTTTTGAGATTTTTGTTCATCGCGAACGTGATGGGAGGCTCGTGAACGCGAAGAAAGAAGTTCGGGCAGTGTTATAAGTCCTCTATTTCGGACCTTTGAGCCATTATTTTGTATTTTTTGTTGGGAACCTCGGGACATGGCAATTTTGGAGAGGAGTTTCACCACAAATTCTTGGGTAAGCATTCTTGACTCACTTGTGATTATATTTCATGGATTAATCTTCATTTTCGGCTTTATATTATTGATTTTTCAAGAAGAAATCAGAAGAAATTTCTATAATTCCACAAAAAACATTCGAGTTTTTAATACGGATTCGAAGTCGGATTTGAATGAAATTAGTATGGTTGAACTCCTAATTGAATGGATTGTCGGATTTTGTGAGTTTCCTCGGGTTCCGAGACGTGGGCCCCACTGCCAACTTTTGAGCGGAGTTGGGAAATTTATAAATTGTTAAATTTCAAGCATTGGAGTATATCTTTGATTAATTTTCACATTGTTTGACTAGTTTCGGATTGAACGGCAAGTTGGGGCTTTAGCGCGAAATTATGACCGAAAAGTGGGCTTTAAGACGAGGTAAGTCTCTTTTCTAACATTCTATGAGGGAATTAACCCCATAGGTGAATTGATTTAATATGTGCTTCTATTTATGGGGGCTACGTACGGACGAGGTGACGAGAGTCCGTACGTAGAAACTAATTATGCTTATGTCCGGGTAATTTAGGATCCAAATCATGTTAAAGTTGCGATGTTTGCACCCTACTTGTTAATTTAATTGCCAAAATCATATTGGAACTTGATTAAAGAATTGTAAAAGGTTAAACTTCATTTACTTTAGTTTTGGACAGGTCATTTGACCGTTAAGGAGAATTCCAATTTCTTTGAGTATTATCCCCTTAATAATCTTGAATCGGTTGTTTTAATGTATTTTCTCTTCTTGGGAAGCGATTTGAACGCCTCGGTAGAAGGTAGATGCATCTATGGTTCGTGTCGTTCGACCCTCGACAGTACACAATTTATATATTTGTATGTTGGATCGGGCAGTATGATGTCACGCCCCAAAACAGAGGAGCGCAACCGACGCTCAACCGAGTAAACCCGACTGAGCAAGCCTGTTAGATTTCATTCTACCCAAATTCATTTTTCAATAATGAGGATATGTACTCTATTAATCATACTTTATAAATATTTCATTAACAACTTTCATTTTGTTTCCATTAGGAGTTTCAACCATAATATCCAAAATATTACAATTTTTATAGATACAATGAAAAACATACATGCCAAATACCAATATTTCTAATTTAATTTCGTATATCAAACACCATCCACAACCTGTCCACGGAGCCTCTAAATACAACTAAAGGGTAATGTGGAAATGCCGGCCTCACGGCACTGGCTATACCTCAAAATACAGAGTACATGAAAAACAAATGACACAAGACCCCGAAATGAATTTGGGCTTACCAAGTCGGCTGAAAAGAAGATGCGCCACTAAATCCAACCAACAATGCCTGCCATGGAACCACCTACATCCATTTAAAGATGTAGCGCCCCCGAAAAAAGAGACGTTAGTACTGTCGAATAGTACTAGTATGTAAAGCTAAAAATCATCTTTCAAAATAGAATAATCATACAGGAAAGGGAAAGCCATATAAACAATCCAGTCACAATCAATAACATCGAAATGCCCAAGTGAAACCTAACAATTGTCAACATCCGGAAGTAACACACATCTCCTTAGAAAGATCAATAATCTAATAAGAAGAATTCAAGAATTCAATGAAAAACATAAGCACCATCACAACGTCAATTATGGAATCACACAAGCTTTCAAGAGAATCATTTTAACATTCTTGGCCATCACTAGCATAAACATATCATTATTCGCACCACCACCGTACTGGTATACGGAGTCCTATCACTACCCAATCGGCTAGGTCGTCTCCCCTGGAGACATGTTTCCACAACACAAATTTCTGTTTCAATTCCAATTCAGCTCATAGCAGGACCACCGTATGTGTGGCATGGTGTCCAATCACAGCCCGATAGGCTAGGCCGTCTTACTCAAGACGTCCAAATTTTTATCATTCGATCTCATTTCTCATTTCACTCTCATGTTACAATTCCGGAATTGCTAGTGGCCCTAATTGTTATTTCATAATCGGCACTTGGCCCCATTTCATAATTCAGGTCCTTTCCGCATTTTTCACATCAATACCACTTTCATCAACAAGTAACTCAATTCAAGCACGTCAAGTATACCTAAGATCAAACACGAATAATAGGCATATAGAGTCTTTCACATTCTTCGGAAATTTAACATATTTTCTCATAACACAAATACTTCACCAAATAACAACACAGCATCAGGGGAGAAGTGGAATGCATATAACACATAAGGTCTTATCACACGAATATGTTTGAAACATTATTTCTTTTATCACTCAAGGTTAACACTTACACCAATTGTGAGGGAGCCTCATGGAGGTTCTATTTACAAGAAGAAGGGGTTTTATCCATACATACCTCAAGGAGCTTTTAGGAAAATTCCACTTTTAGAAGTTATCTTAAATAGTTGAGTCGAGGCTCGTCTCGTAATCGATTTCATTTATATCTTTTCTCATTTCATAGGCCTTGCTAGGCACAAGTATATATGTTATCCACACTCTATTTCCCCAATTTATTTAATTCATTTTCAAGTATCTTTATAGTTTATCATCGACTAAGCACACTCAATCAAGGCATTTAGTACACATATTGGCAAGTAGGAGTATTGAGCACATCGAGTCTTTTTCACCTAATTAGTATACCAGTTTTCATTAAAATTACCACTTGAGACTATACCATATTAATAAGCAATCCTTACTTTAAACATCTATTACTCCATATAAGGATCGTTCGAAAGAATCATGTTTATAGGGGTTAACCCGGAACGAAGAGATTTGGGATTTGGGGCCGGTCATACTTAAACTTATGGAAACAATATGGAATTCAATTCCGAGAGATAACGTTTAGCCAACATACCTTGCTTGAGCTTTTCCTTAAATTACTACAATGTTCCAGAAATCCTAGCAATCCCCAATCTATTTCGAGATATAACAAAATTGAACACAATTTAGGAAAATATTCATAGCCTTAGCTCGTTTGAGCTTCCCATCAAACACTAGGTGTGCATTAAGTCTTTAAGGTCGTTTTATAGAGGATTTCATCAACCTTCAACCCATCCTTAAACATTTTTAGCTCAACAATGTTCCTACACTCGTTGATAACACATGCAAGCAAGATAACAAGTCCAATACCCACAACCTTCTTTATAATTACCCCTCTTTAGCTAAAATTCGAAATTAGGGGTTAGGGTGTAGAATCTTACCTCAAGGATGAAGATCTAGTGTGTGTTTCCTTATCAATCTTCAAAGATTTGTGTAAGAATTGAAGAATGCTTTAATGAAGATCACTTCCTCACTCTATCCCTCTCTCACTCTAAAACATCAGATGTTTTGCTCAAAAATGACCCATTGCGTGTATTTAACGAAGTTGGGTTGGGTTATAAAGATAGAAGAATGGATAATCCAAAATTTCTGGACCAGGCTACACACCTCGCGTCGCCAGCTTAAAGCCTGGTCCTGCCTAACTTTAGCCTGGCCTCGCCAGCCTAAAGCCTGGTCCTGCCTAGATTTATCTTGGCTAAAGACTGGTCTAGCCATGACGGAAAATTTCAACTCCCCAACGCATTGTTCAACCCAAAACTCCAAAAATACAATGCATTAGCCTAACTTGACACCACAGAACCTTAAATTACATAGTGAAATTTTTCGGGGCCTTACATTCTCCCTCTTTTAGGATCATTCATCCTCGAATGAGAAGTAGAGTCTGCCCCAAACACTTAACGTAATATATCTCTTTTCTCACCTATCTCAAGTCCTTAAATTTTTACTAACTCCCAAATTTTTCAGAAATTTCGGTAGCGTCTCCTTTGTAACTGGGCCTATCCACCTGTCAGAGAACCACCAAAACTATCCAAAAACACATCCACAATCGACAAAGCACCACAATTTATATATCAATAACACTAATCTCAGCATTACAAGAACTACATTATCATAATGATACTCGGACATGGACTGCACATTTTTAAAACATAACACCTAGAAGGTACCTTTCAAATCAAACCAATTGTTATACAATCAAGAGAAAATATTTTCTTTCCAAGACACTTTCGGCCTTCAAGGTGGCCTCTTAGACTTACAGACTTCGCCATAACACATTCACGGGAACAATCTCAACTCCAAAACTTACCTAACAAGGATGACAAATAGATACCTCGCATAAGCTAACTATCCATTAACTTCACCTTCAATTGTTCCGCGGGAATTATACACAAAGTATCTCCAACTATCTTCCTAGACACATGCACATGAAAATACATGGTACATAGGGAACAACAGTGGGAAGACATCGTACTCATAGTGCGGCCTAATGTGAACTACACTTATTTCACCTTCATTACCAATTCACATAACATCTTAGGGGGGAATTATTGAGAATAACATGTTCACCCTCCTAAATTCTAAATCTCTACGCGACCACCCATACTAAACCTTTGATGACCTTCAACGATTACTCTAAGATGTGTTATCATAAATTAACCATAAAATTACCTATCGAATATATGTGATCACGGGGTGATGCTTCCTCTTTGACATGTTTGAACCTTCAATACCCAATAGATTTAATGTAATGAGGAACAACGGAGTTCAAGATTGGGTTGGAATTATTCAGGAATCCATTAATATTTTGAGCAGAGTACTTCATGAGGTTATATTCTAAGAGACGCGAGGATTACTACTAACAATGCCGGCATGGTTAATCTTTGTGACGACATCAATCATTAGACAAATGAAGCATAGAGGTAACTAGAACGCATTGATAAGGTGGGAACCATGTACATGATCCTGAGATCTAAAATAAGTGGGACTTTCTAGACATGAGATACATGTGAGTCATGATCGGGAGGATGAAGACGCTAGCATAAGTTATTCTTGGGAGGCGACTAGTTATGCAAGGGATGGTAACAATTGTTCCTTTCCATATATGTCTTGCCTGACAATACTAAGCTTTAAGGAGAAGTGGTCAAGTATGTTACACCTGTTGCCTCATTGAGTGCAAGGAAGGTTAGTTTAGCTCCAAATGGTAAGATTCTTACAACATGGATGTGATAGAGATTTCGAAAGAAATACACGAAGTTGAATTACACTCTTAACATTAACTGGCACAAGGAAGCTATGCCACAAGCCCATGAGGATGGAAAAAGAAGTCAAACACATATGAGATTATCATAATTCAAACAACTTAACCCTTCCCGAAAATTGATCCAATATGGGATAACCAAAAATACGACAACTTGTCTTCCAAATAAATATGCTCATGATATGTGCAAAAATCTGAAAGCATCTAATCTCAACCTTTTACGAGTGAAACCACATAGCTAGGACATCTTAATATTGGGATGCAATCAGGTATTGGCTAGAGGGGTTGTAATGGTTAACTTGATGCTCCGGGGAGAAAGACAAATAAAACTCCTATCCACCCAGGGAGGTGGAATGCAGAGGATAGAAAAACTCCCCGCACATGACAAGGACATAGTAAATGATTCTAGAAGTTGAGTGTGTAAATACAATGAAACCCAATGAGACAGTATGAAATAATCATGGAAGGTTTGCGGATGATCATAAAGAGTTCTCCATAGATTTTGACTTGAGAAGTACCCAGATGCTAATAAAAGACAGGAAAACATGAGAAGTAGGCGTTGTGCTATGATAACCCCCAAAGGTGCATTTGGTCTTGACGAAGAGCCTATTAAGGGTCTTTAGAAAGGAAGTGTTATATTCACACATAGAAGAACACGTTCCCTCATAGTTATCGAACAGGTGTTGGGAAACTAGCACAATGAATTCACTCACTAAGGAAGACAATTAACACATGTTGTGGAGGTATAAAGAGAAAATAAACATTTGTTATGAGCTGGGAATGCTTCTGCTATATTAACTCCCAAACTGCAATACAAGACCACATCATAGGCAAACACAATGCTAGGAACAAGGTGAGTTACTTACTGCGGGATGTCCCAAGTGGACACGAAAGTTATACTAAGATGGCGACACAAGACATTCCTAGGACAGATATGTGAGGATCTCAATTATCAGAGCGACTTTATGCACACGATGACCATTTTGATTGACATGCACTCATATGATAGTTGATAAGATATGCTCTTATGTTACTAGATAGTGAGGAGGTTTCATGACGATACTCGCAAGAGAGTAGCGTGACTGTTCAAACCATAGAAGCCATATACACCCGTGGGAAAAAGAGTGACTCGAGAAGGATCACAACACTGGGATGCTTTACATGGAAATTGACACCACATAGGTAAACTTTACGATGGTGCATGTATAGGCACAAGAGAGCAGACGTTGTCCATTTAAATAAAAGATTCTATAAGAAATTCATCGGGTATAATCCCTTGTTGAGAATTTAGGAACGCAAGTGGGAAGTATTAATGTTAGAGTTATAACTCTATTCAAGGACATAATTATAGAACTTAATTCCATAAGAGGATGTAAATAAGAGGATTTGTGATAGAGTGGATTCACGAATAATGCGTCTCGTTCAAAGAGTTGGTGCATTAAATGAACATGTTTATATGAACTCTTCAATATGAATGTACATATACAACAAGTAAAAATTTTGTGTTGTTCCTAATGATGTACTAAGGAGTGACTTACTTGGTGACTTTAGGTTGATAGGGCAATAACTTAATCGATGCCCCTCGACTCCACATCACTAACGTACGTTGGTAACATACAAATATACTACATGGTGTGTTGGTGCAATGACATTAATAAGAACAAGGGTACTCCCTTTAGCAACAACTTCTACCAATCCCTCTATGGCTCGATACATTCTCCTAATAAACTCTTGGGCAACCTCCCTCAGATTCAACGGCGGGGCCATTCCATCCTTGTTGCTTCAAACTCGTGGATTATGGTATCAAGATTACTCATCTTGAGAATAAGACATAGCGAGGAAATTATCTCCCTATCTTGAGCTCTACCGCACGATCTAGAGTATTAAAGAAGGGTGAAAAAATATCCAAGTACCCTCCTACTTATAGATGTGGTCGACAACACATTGATAAGAAGGACTCTACTAGACACGGCTCCGAGACATCCTAGGACACTTTAAAACCTTAGGCTCTGATACCAAGTTATTCACGCCCCAAAATCGAGGAGCGCGATCGGCGCTCAACCGAGAAAACCCAACTGAGCAAGCCTGTTTGATTTCATTCTACCCAAATTCATTTTTTAATAAAGAGGAGATCTACTCAATTAATCATACTTTATAAATATTTCATTAACAACTTCCATTTTGTTTCCATTAGCAGTTTCAACCATAATATCCAAAATATTACAATTTTTATAGATACGATGAAAAACATACATGCCAAATACCAATATTTCTAATTTAATTTCCTATATCAAACACCACCCACAACCTGTCTACGGAGCCTCTAAATACAACTTAAGAGTAATGTGGAAATGCCGGCAACAAGGCTCCGACTATACCTCAAAATACAGAGTACATGAATTACAAATGACACAGGACCCCAAAATGAAGTGGGGCTCACCAAGTCGGCTGAAAAGAAGATGTGCCACTAACTGCAACCAACAATGCCTGCCATGGAACCACCTACATCCATTTAAAGATGTAGCGTCCTCGGCAAAAAGGACGTTAGTACTGTCGAATAGTACTAGTATTTAAAGCTAAAAATCATCTTTTAAAATAGAATAATCATACAATAAAAGGAAAGCCATATAAACAATCCAGTAACAATCCATAACATCGAAATGACCAAGTGAAACCTACAATTGTCAACATCTGGAAGTAACACACATCTCCTTAGAAAGATCAATAATGCAATAAGAAGAATTCAAGAATTCAATGAGAAACATAAGCACCATCACAACGTCAATTAAGGAATCACACAAGCTTTCAAGAGAATCATTTTTAACTTTAGCTTGGCCATCACTAGAATAAACATATCATTATTCGCACCACTACCGTACTAGTATACGGAGTCCATCACTACCCGATCGGCTAGGTTGTATCCCCTGGAGACATGTTTCCACAACATAAATTTCTGTTTCAATTCCAATTCAGCTCATAGCATAGCACCACCATGTGTGCGGCATGGTGTTCGATCACAGCCCGATCGACTAGGCCATCTTACTCAAGACGTCTAGTTTTTATCATTCGATCTCATTTCTCATTTCACGCTCATGTTACAGTTCCAGAATTGCTAGTGGACCCAATTGTTATTTCATACTCGACACTTGGCCCCATTTCATAATTCAGTTCCTTTCCGCATTTTTCACTTCGATACCACTTTCATAAACAAGTAACTCAATTCAAGCACGTCAAGTACACATAAGAGAAAACACGAATAATGGGCATATAGAGTCTTTCACATTCTTCGGAAATTTAGCACATTTTCTCATAACACAAATACTTCATCAAATAACAACACAACATCAAGGGAGCAGTGGAATGCATATAACACATAAGGTCTTATCACACGAATACATTTGAATCATTATTTCTTTTATCACTCAAGGTTAACACTTACACCAATTGTGAGGGAGCCTCAAGGAGGTTCTATTTCTAAGAAGAAGGGGTTTTATCCATACATACCTCAAGGAGATTTTAGGAAAATTCCACTTTTAGAAGTTATCTTAAATAGTTGAGTCGAGGCTCGTCTCGTAATCTATTTCATATATATATTTTCTCATTTCATAGGCCTTGCTAGGCACAAGTATAAATGTTACCCACATTCTATTTCTCCAGTTTATTTAATTCATTTTCAAGTATCTTTATAGTTTATCGTCGACTAAGCACATTCAATCAAGGCATTTAGTACACATATTGGCAAGTAGGAGTATTGAGCACATCGAGTATTCTTCACCAAATCAGTATTCCAGTTTTCATTAAAATTACCACTTGAGACTATACCATATTAATAATCAATCCTTACTTTAAACATCTATTACTCAATATAAGGCTCGTTCGAAAGAATCATGTTTATGAGTTTATAAGGGTTAACCCGAAACGAAGAGATTTGGGATTTGGGGCCGGTCATACTTAAACTTATGGAAACAATATGGAATTCAATTCCGAGAGATAACGTTTAGCCAACATACCTTGCTTGAGATTTTCCTTAAATTACTACAATGTTCCAGAAATCCTAGCAATCCCTAATCTATTTCGAGATATAACAAAATTGAACACAAATTAGGAAAATATTCATAGCCTTAGCTCGTTTGAGCATCCCATGAAACACTAGGTGTGCATTAAGTCTTTAAGGTCCTTTTATAGAGGATTTCATCAACCTTCAACCCATCCTTAAATATTTTTAGGTCAACAATGTTCCTACACTCGTTGATAACACATGCAAGCAAGATAACAACTCCAATACCCACAACCTTTCTTTATAATTACCCATCTTTAGCTAAAATTCAAAATTAGGGGTTAGGGTGTAGAATCTTACCTCAAGGATGAAGATCTAGTGTGTTTTCCTTATTAATCTTCAAAGATTTGTGTAAGAATTGAAGAATGCTTTAATGAAGATCACTTCCTCACTCTAGGGTTCCCTCTCTCACTCTAAAACATCAGATGTTTTGCTCAAAAATGACCCATTGTGTGTATTTAACGAAGTAGGGTTGGGTTATAAAGATAGAAGAATGGATAATCCAAAATTTCTGGACCAGGCTACACACCTCGCGTCGCCAGCCGAAAGCCTGGTCCAGCCTGGCTTTATCCTGGCTAAAGCCTTGTCTAGCCATGAAGAAAAATTTCAACTCCCCAGCGCGTTGTTCAACCTAAAACTCCGAAAATACAATGCATTAGACTACCTTGACACCACAAAACCTTAAATTACATAGTGAAATTTTTCGGGGCCTTACATACGACCTCAGCATAATTCGTGCATAATAATTCTTGGAGTCCAATTATAATTGATATTGTTTCATTGGCTTGAGATATTGATTTGTTAAATGATAGAATTTAATTGGGATTTACTATCAGTGAAAGAATTACTTATTTATTTCTTGTTACTGAGTTTTCAACTGTATTTACACAGTCCATGCTTAATTAAAAATTCAGAAATTTATTGTTAGCCCATAGTAAGTGTCGAAGTCGACCCTTATTTACTACTTCTTCAAGATTAGACTAGATACTTACTGGATACACGATGTTTTACGTACTCATGCTACACTTGCTGCACATTTTGTGTAGGCATGTCTAGTGGCCTTGTGGGCGTAGAGGCGCGACTATTGCGGGGACTTAGGTGAGCTGCTTCCCATGCTGCGAATCCGCAACACACAGAGTCTCCATCAGGATTATTTACATTCTCCTTTCTAATTTGTATTCAGAACAGATGTTGTATTTTATCATATTTCCTAGTTGATGCTCATTCACTTGTTACACTAGGTTTTGGGGGTTCTTACGAGATTGATCATTACTGTAGTTCGTGTAAATATCATCACTTACCTTGTAAATTCTATTTCGTACTCTTTAATTAATGAAAATTATGATTTCAAATACTAAAAGGAGTAATTAAGTTAATCATTCACTGTTGGCTTGCTTGACGGCGATGTTAGGCGCCATCACGACCTCTAGTGGATTTTGGGTTGTGACAGCTTGGTATAATAGCATTAGGTTCATTTGGGTCTCACGAGTCATGAGCAAGTCTAGTACAGTCTTACGGATCAGTACGGAGACATATGTACTTATCTTCAAGGGGCTACAAGGCTGTTAGGAGCAATTCCCTTCTTGATTCCTCGTCGTGCGATTTGATTCCTTTGAGGCTTATGCCTTTATCTCCTTCTCATTCATTCTTGTACGGTGTAGAGCACTCGTGTCAATTGGGCATCGAGGAGTTGCAGTGGTACTACAGACGTGGAGCATGATATTTCTCCCTGCACATTCAAGCAAGTTATTATCGTCTTCTTGCGGAACGTTGTTCTATCATTTCAGCTTAGTAGCTGTATTTTCGATGGGATCGAGGCTACGTGAAAATTGCTATGATGTTCAGATGTTGTTATCACACAGTGTTAGTGTAATGGTGGAGTGTTTGTTTATGTGTCGAGACAGTGAATCACTTGAAAGGAGGATTTCTCAACACGTGATTTAGAGATTCAACGGTTATTTCCTACAAAGGAAAGGCAATCGAACTATGAATATTCAGTTGTGGGTTGAGGAGTAACGAGACTTGGTATTTTGGAGCATGGCAGAATTTTTATCTGTGATGTGGTGTCATTGTCCTTGTTTGAATGTATTAAGTTTGCCAGTGTTCGGGTCTTCTTCAATCGCCTTTAGGCCAAGGTATTGTGAAAGGATGGTGGGGAAGCTGTCGTCAGAGATAGCGGGGTGCAGCGGTTCAGAATCGAATCGGTGTTTCTAATGTTGATAGCTCGAGAAAGATGATCTTCTAGGAGGTTTAGAGTTGATAGCAATTCACTGGTTCCGGTGCTACATGTATGGATTCTATTTGAGGCAACATTTGGGCAGTGAAGAATACAGAAGGACATGGCGGGAGGTGTCTCACGGTGGTTGAATTACTAACAGGTCACGTATGAAAAGCAGAGGTCGAGCAGTTACTTAAAGAAGTTTGTTTAGCCGAAGCGGGAGTGACAGAGTAGCGTATGGATTCTGGTAGGATAGTACATGACTTGAGAAAAGTTTAGAGTGATTTGGGATTCATGGTGGATAGTTACAAGGTCTACAGACATAATGTGGAATGTTGGCTACTATACTGAGGAAGATTGGACACGACAGAAAGGAGTTTGCTTGATACTGTCGCGCCCCTTTTTCTCGCGAAAGCAGGTTTCGACATGTGACAACTCTTTTAAATGGGATTAAAAGAGAAGAGTCGCCAACTAACGATTTTAAGATGCATTAGGGAACCTATTGTGTAAATAACACTGTTTGACTAGTCAATGTCACCAAAGATCGGGTCAAATTACCTCAAAGAGAAGGTGCTAGGCACTCTTTGAGGTCCACAACTGTGGGTCCCGGCCGAACTTAGAACTATGTGGATTACATAGTTATGCTAGGTGATAAAATAAATAGAGAGAATATAAAGTTCGGAGAATTTTATTATAACACAAAGGTATGGTACAACTCTTACAAGAATAGAGCTATAACAGTCTACATTAGGAGATTAAGTATATAAAAGAAAAGGGAGGGGTCCTAACTTTTTTAGCCTAAAGGATCACCCCGTGCAACATAAATAATACTTTGCAACTCCTTTTAGATAGAAGGTGCTCATATTATTCAGCGGGTGCAGACTATCATCTCTTGCTACCCGATTACTATGTTGAAGTTGTTTACCTAAATCGTTCTAATTTAGTTCTAGGCCGTGTTCTATGCGTGCACTACCCGTACCATGCCTATGACCCAAGAGGCTTTGGACCTACTATTTGGATGGTTCTAGACTTTTCTTAGGTTGCTCGAAAATGATAAATCTAAGCGACATTCAAAACATGTAGGACTACACATAAGGACAATGAATGGCTCAAGTTGGCCTTAACATATAAGCAACAAATGCACGCGAGTAGGTTCATATTATAGGCAGTAGAAAAATTTCAGAACTAAGACGAATTAGAGTCCTTAAGTTCTATAGACATGGAATCTATGTGATTCTGATTTCAAGCATACAGGCAGTGCTGTTGTCTTAGAACAACAGATTTGCAGATCACAGGTATGGCAAATTCTATAGGCATGATCTCTAAATTTTTTTGCGCAATGAGGCAGTAAAACTGTTTGATAGTTCAAAATTACCCACGCTTGATTTTGTCGGCATACTTTCTAGGCGAGTAACAACATCCTATAGGTAGGATTTATACAAGTTGGAAATTGAGAATGGTTCTATGACACTTCATTCCTATAGGCATGCTTTCTAGTCGAGCAATGTGATGGGAATAACAGTAACAATATCTAATTCATCAATTATGGTCCTATAGGCATGATATCTACACGAATATTAATAAGAGCATGTCTCTATCACTTAACGTGATCCTATATGTATGATATCTAACACATTTCAATAGATAAAATTGAGCAAATAACCCATGGTGTTGCAGTATAAAGGCAGTTAATAACGTGTAGGAATGGAGCATGTGCACAAGTGAAATATTCAGGTCCTATAGGCATGATCTCTAACAAACACATGAAATAGAGCATATTGACCAAAATAAAACCCTTAAATTCTATAGGCATGCTTTCTAACAAAAAACATAGAAATGGAGCATATTGAGCAAGATGAAAGACCATATAGGCATGTTTCTACCCTTTCATGCAAACATTAGAATAGACCCGTTTCCCCAATTTCACTAGCATCCCAATTGTTGTTATTCCAAATTATTACAGGCTTAATGAATATAAATATAAATATTACACACGGAAAACTGCAGGCCAAAAAAAGGCCCAAAAGTAAAAAATAATCCAGTATTGCCTGGGCTTCTCAACACGCTCATTTTTCTATGAATAGAAGGCTCAGATGTGAACTCAGCTCAAGCACCGGAGAGTATCAATTGCACAGCCCAAATCCAGGTTTTGAAACCATGTTAAACCCAGATGGAGTCTCATTTACCCAACAATTACTAGTTAACAGATATACCTAGCGATCACTTAAAGATTTCTGCCTCTACTAACAACGAATAAGTGACAGAATTTGAAGAAATGCATTTGTATTTTAGAAGCAGGCATAGAAGGGTTGATTAAACAAAGAACATACAAATTAAGAGGATCAATAAGGCTTACATTCCTCATGGAAAGTTGATATAACAATACTGACATTCCAGAATCGATCAATTACCAGGAGATAGCACATTGAGCATAAGAACATATTGAGAGAGTTATGGGCATCAGGTTTTCTAGGTTATAAGATAAACATATCAGAGTGCACAATGCCAAACAAGTCCAGAATAGGGCACTAACCAAAAGGAATTAAAATGTCTATATGGTATAATGAAAGTTCCAACATGAAAATCTAATAAGGTCACAAACAACATATCAACATACTAGTAGTATAACTTGGTCAATATCATGAAACTTAACATGGTGGGGATAGATCGTAGTACAAAGGCTTTATAGAAACTTATGGCATGTGAAAAGAAGATTAGCTACATATTAACATGTAAATTGACCATACATAAGAGAGAAAATGTGACATTTACCCTAAAGTCTTAGATGATGCTAAAGATCAAGATTACAAATAGCAAGGAAACATGTTTAGACTAGATCTTAAGACAGTGTGAGATCCATATAGTTGTGACCAGTTTGCACAGAACAGTCGATTAAACACAGGACTCAGTAATTCATTCAAAGCAAAATAATTGTTTCATAAGAGTTTTAGTATAGTACCCAAAGCAAGGCATGAAAAGGATTCTATAATTAACAACAAGTAGTCAGTTCCCTTAAAAGAACATACAATAGGCATGCAGTGAAACTTAAAGCTCAAACATGTTCAGATGCTAAGAAAAAGACAGAGGTATGGAACTGATTCTAGAGGAAAACAAGAAAATCCAACATAGAAGTGCAGGATATAGTGAAGAACACATATTAGCCTAACACAAACTAAGAACAAACTGAATCTATCACATGTATTAAAATGCATTCAACTATCAAAGAGTATAGAATGATAGGAGGGGTATCATAGCAGTGCAATATCAAGGATTCACAACTAACAAAGGAACTAAATCATGCTCATAGAATTTTAAACGTCCTTAACATCTAGAACACATAGAGATAGAAAGAAAGAAAAATATTGAACATTGCAAGAGTTAAAGGCACTAACCAGCATCAAAATAAGATGAGCGGAAGAATAAGGGTTTTAGAATATTGGTAGCAAGAACCCCAAATCTTTGATGCTTCAGAGTTCACAAGAGCCTCGTAAGGGCCAAAGATCCAAGTGTTTCAGAGAAGATGAACGAGAATGGAAAATATATTGTGTGCAGTAGCAGTGATAACTGTCGGTCCCTTTAGGGGGTTAGGGAAGGGGTTTATATCGTAGTAGAAATTCAAACAAACAAGGAAAATAATTAATCAGACATAAATAAGAGAAGAAAATACCACATGCAATCAATAATGGAACTAGTAAAAGGAAAAAGTACAAATTCAAACCCTAGTTCGACAGAATTTCAAAAACTTAACCAAAGATCTTGGTGAATCGGCCCCATATCACCTTGCCATGAATGTATACAAACGGCATACCACCTAGATCTTGAAGTTTGAAGACGGTTTCTCATGATTCCAAGCCTGATAATTGCCAAAAATAGGCAAGTACTAAGTGATACCATAACTGTGTAAGTAAAATGGATATGAAGCATATATAGAAGGCAAATCATAGGAGGATTCTATATCGAGATCGGAATCAGAGAGAATTAGAGGGTGTGGCGGCTAGGGTTTGTGAAGAATAAGAGAGGAACAGAGAGAATAGAGGCGACTATCTCAGGAGAATGAGGATTAGGGTTTGGGGATGGGTAGCTAAAAGTGAGGGGTTAATTGTGGGCTATTGATCTCTTAAGATCAACGACCAGGATTTTAAAGAAGGCATGGCGGGTTGTAAAAATGGGTATAGGCTGATGGGTTGTTGGTATTGGGCTAGGGGTTATTGGGCTAGAGTTTTAGGGTGTGGGCTGGTGAATTGGATCCGAAATTTGGCATGTTTTGGGCCAGATTTTAAAATATAAGAAATTAAAGAAAACATAATTTAATAAAATAGCTAAAACAAATATAAAAATATTATTAATGCAACTCCGTAATTTAAGAAATAGTAGAGGATTATAAAAAATGTAAACAATTTTTTTGACCTTAATAAATGACAAATGCAATAAATTACAAAATATAGGCCATTATTGCAAGATTGTATAAATAGCCTAAAATACTAATATAATGAAATAAAGTGAAAAATATTTGAAGCATATATATGGATGAAAATAATAAATTTGGATGACTAAGTCATCACAAATAATTTGAAGGAATAATTAGTAAATATTCAAGTAATTTAAATGCAAGAAAATTAATTTTAACGTCTAAACATTATGAAAAATTATGGAAAATGCTTGTAAATTAAATAATGATGCAAATATGACACTTTGATAGTATATATACTAGTTTAAAATATGAGTGAAAATGGGTATCAATGGTTGCCCCTCTTTACCCGGGAATGATGAAAGAGTTGTCGGGTAAAGAAAATGATGACCAATTTTGGACGAATTGAGCGGGCGTGATGTGTTTTGAAAACTGGGGCAGTACCCTGGTTCCTGAGTTTGTCTACATATCTCTGGTGTTACTGGAATCAGTCCATGTGTAGTTCTGGATCCAACGGCGAACGAAAACCGACGAAGTTGTTATAAGAGTGATCGTATGTTTCGAAAAAGGATCTTTGGGGGTAGGATAGTATCATAAGCGGAGTCATGAATGTGAAATGAATGTTGCGTACATATCATGAGACAGATATATGAATGGTCTTAGAGTAAAAGGTAGGCAATGTCGGTTACGTTTGAAGTAGTCAACGAATGTGAATGGAAACCGGAGCGATGATTGCTCCTGTTTGCAGAACAGTTACCTCCCGAGTTACCTGCAAAACTCAAAACATGGTGCACATGAACTTATACAGGTTATTTAAAAATGATGCAGATTCCCTTTGGATCATGAAGGTTGTATTTGGACAGTGAGGATGATGTCCTTAGACCATATCGTCCTGGTCAATGAAACATATGATAAGGGATTTGCAGGCCATGAAATGGTGTCCTCGTGCTATGTGGATGGTTCGTCTGGACTATGACTCCTTTGAATAATGATGTGCAGTATCGAGCAATCCTCAGGCCATGGAATGGTGTCTCCCGGCTCTGAGGAGGGTGCCTTCGGACTATGACACCTTCGGATAAAATGGTGATGTTTCAGCCCATGAAATGCAAGGATATGGCGGTATCTATCATTTGATAAAAGAAACATGTGAAGCTTAGTTATTTACGAGAACGAGGCAAGACAAGGCTTAGTATTTTGTGAGATGAGGGCAGTGCTTAGCTCGATGTGAAGAAGAGAGATAATGCTTAGTCTCATGCAAGGAAAGGCGGTGCTTAGCCTTGTACAGTTATGGAGGCAATGCTTAGCCTTATGCAATAAATGGAGACAATTCTTAGTCTCATGCAAATAAAGGAGTGCTTAGCCTTATGCAATTTGGAGGTGATTCTTAGCCTCCGGAAAGAAATGGAGACAACGCTTAGTCTCATGCAAAGAACGGCAGTGCTTAGCCTTATACAATTTCAAAGTTAATGCTTAGCCTCATGCAAGAAGTGGAGACATCGCTTAGTCTCATGCAAAGAAAGGAAGTGTTTAGCCTTATGCAATTACCGAGACAATACTTAGCCACGTGCAAGAAGTGGAGACAATGCTTAGTATCATGCAGGGAAAGGAAGTGCTTAGCCTTTTGAAATTATGGAAGCAATGGTTAGCCTCATGCACAAAGAGGAGATGATGGTCAGTCTCATGCAGGGAAAGGCAGTGCTTAGCCTTATACAATTAAAGGGATGAGTGACACTGGGAAAGTGAAGTATTTCTTAGATGGATATGTTTGCATTTGGTAACTTGTCGTCATGAAGGTAGTGATTTGATGTGCGTATGTATTTGCGAATATCACTATTTTATCGTGCCTGCATTCAAATAAAAATTGTGAGTTTTGTGGGGGGGGGGGGGGGGGGGGGGGGGGGGGAGGTCGGTTCGTGCTCTTGACTCCTTGTTTTGCCTTCATTCTTGTCTTGAGGTCTTGTTTGAGTTACCCTGGGCAACATCTAGCTGTCGTACTAACAAAGTTTCGATAAACAATATGTATGCATTTGACAAACTATTTGCAAAAAATATAGTTGTTTGAAATATATTGTAGTATGCGAGATCAAATAATTTAGATGAACCGGTGATAGTGATACATTTAGAGACATTGCAACCTCCTTGCTTTAGAATTTTGAGGGTTCTCCACAAAATTCTGCCCCAGTTTAAATGCATACTTCTGACAATACTTTTCGGCTGTTCCATACATGATGACGTCGACTGATCTTGCGATCTTTCCCCGCTTTTTGATCATGGGAAAATGAAGATTTTAATAATATGTGACCGAACCCACAGCGCCTCCTGCATATCCCCTCTTAAATGGGAATCAGGTGAAGCGCAGTTCTTTACATCAAGTGAAGAAGTGCGAACAATCATAGTATCTTTTGACTGCATCTGAGTTGATAGGTTTTAGCCAAATATCTCCATCCATTTCTGCAAGTATAAGTTCTCCTCCTTTCAGTACATGAAACCATATAGGGACCCTGCCAACTGGGTGAAAACTTCCCCTTGGCTTCATCTTGATGTGGGAAAATTTGTTTTAGCACCAATTACCCCAGTGCGAATTGCCTCGGTATGACCTTTTTGTTGAAGGCTCTTGCCATCTTTTTCTGATAGAGTTGACCGTGACACACCGCATTCATTATTACCATCAATGAGAGATAGTTGTTCGTAGTGACTCTATACCAATTCTGCATCCTGAGCTCGTCTTTTTGCATAATTCTTAAATAAGGGATTTCTACTTCGGCGGGAATAACTACATTAGTGCCATAAACCAATATGTAAGGAGTTGCCCAAGTTATTGTGCGAACCGTCGTACAATACCCAATTAGAGAAAACGACAGCTTCTCGTGCCATTGTTTGTAATCATATACCATTTTCCTCAATATCTTCTTGATATTCTTGTTGGCGGCTTCTACGGCTCCGTTCATTTGCGACATGTATGTTGTGGAGTTCTTATGCTTGATCTTGAAGGATTCACACATGACCTTCATCATATCGCTGTTGATATTGGCAGTGTTATCGGTGATGATTGACTCTGGTACTCCGAACGGACAAACAATTCAGTCCCAAACAAAATCTACTACAACCTTCTTAGTTACAGCTTTGTAATATGCATCTTCAACCCATTTTGTGAAGTAGTCTATGGACACTAGAATAAATCTATGCCTATTCAAAGCGGAAGGCTTGATCGGGCCGATGACATCCATACCCCATGCTGAGAAAGGCCAGAGAGAACTTGTTGCATTGAGTTCATTGGGTGGTACCTGTATCATGTCTGCATGTATCTGTCATTAGTGGCACTTCTGAACATACTTGATGCAGTCCGTTTCCATAGTCATCCTACCCCGCTCTTAGTATGTTTTTGGCTAAGGTAAACCCATTCATATGCGGCCCGCAGGTTCTGACATGTATTTACTCAAGCAATCTTGATGCCTCATTTGCGTCGACACACCATAATAATCCCAATTCTGGAGTCCTTCTATACAGAATTCCTCCGCTTTGAAAGAAATGGTTGGCTAACCTTCAAAGCGTGCGCTTCTGAGTAAGGGTAGCATGCTATGGATATTCTTCCTTTTCCAAATATCCCTTGATGTCGTGGAACCACAGATTTCCATAGCTATTTTCTTCAACATGATCACAATAAGCTAGTTGTGTATGAATTCCTATTGGGATATGATTGATGAAGTTCTTGTCTGGATGTTGTATCATGGAAGATAGAGTGGCCAAGGTATCTGCAAAATCATTTTGAACACTCAGAACATGTTTGAATTATATCTTTGTGAACCTTTTGATCAGCTCTTGTACATAGTGCAAATATGGCAATATTTTGGTGTTCCTTGTAGCCCATTCTCCTAAAACCAGATGCACCAACAGATCGGAATCTCCAATTACCAGAAACTCCTGAACATTCATGTAAATGGCCAACCTGAGTTCCAAGATGCAAGCCTCATATTCTGACGTATTGTTGGTGCATGGAAACCTGAGTTTTGCGGATACCGGATAGTGTTGTCTGGTTTTTGATACCAAGACAACTTCGATACCTACTCCTTTGAAGTTTGCTTCTCCGTCGAAGAAAATTCTCCAACCATCATATGCTTCGGTGATATATTCCCTACAAATGACACCTCCTCATCGGGAAATTACGTTTTTAATGGTTCGTATTCGCCACGGGATTTTCTTCTATATGATCCGCCAATGCTTTCCCCTTGACCTCCTTATGAGTTACAGACACGATTTCAAACTCACTCAGAAATTATTTCCACTTTGCTAACTTACCCGTAGGCATGGGCTTCTGAAAGATATATTTCAACGGATCCATCCTTGATATGAGATATGTAGTGTATGCAGAGAAATAACACCTCAACTTCTGAGCTATCCATGTCAAAGCATAGCAGGTGCATTCCAGCAAAGAATACCGGGCTTCGTAGGGTGTGACTTTCTTGCTCAGGTAATACATTGTCTGCTCCTTTCTTCTAGTTTCATCATGTTGTCCCAAAACGCAATCGAAAGCTCCATCCAGTACAGACAAATAAAGCAGCAGTGATCTTCCTGGCTCTGGTGGGACCAGAACGGGCAGTTTGAAAAAATACTCCTTGATTTGTAGAGCCCGGGTGCACGAAATACCTAGAAGTGTGAGCCTTGGTCATGATTCTTTCCCGAAGACCACCCACATTTGGAACACGTAGTCTCCCTTGGTACCGTAGGGTACCATCGTCCATGCCAAGAGAAAAATCCATGGTCTTATGTTTTTGAATCCCTTCCTTCAATTGTATCAACAATGGATTGTTGGTTTGCTTTTCCTTGACCTCCACCACAAGCGATGATTCAGCCCTATTTTGCACAATCACCCCTCATTCACTAGAGTCCGCAAGAAGAACTCCCAAAGTAGCCAACTGATGAACCTCCTAGGCCAATGGCCTTTGATATGCCTCCACACGAGCCAAGCTGTCCATAGATTTCTGGCTAAGAGCATCTGCCATAACGTTAGCCTTCCCTGGATGATATACCATATCGATGTCATAATCCTTGAGTAACTCAAGCCATCTTCTCTACCTCAGATTCAATTCCTTCTGCTTGAAAATATATTGAAGGCTTTTATGGTCTGTAAAATATATCCACATGAACCCCATACAAATAATGACGCAATATCTTCAATGTAAAAACCACTTTCGCGAGCTCTAAGTCATGTGTTGGGTTGTTTTTTTCATGATTCTTGAGTTGCCCAGAAGCGTAATCTATAACTTTGCCATGTTGCATTATTACCAAGTCCGATCCTTGAAGCATCACAATCTACCACAAATGCATCTGTGCCCTCTGGTAGAGTCAACATTGGTGCCGTAGTCAATCTTGATTTCAACTCCTGGAAGCTCATTTCGCAACCATCTGACCATTGGAACTTAACCTCCTTCTGCGTCAATTTAGTCAACGGAGATGTAAGGGTAGAGAACCACTCCACAAATTTCATGTATTACCCAGCGAAGCCCAAGAAACATCGAATCTCTGTTGGAGTTGTAGGTCTAGGACAATTCTTCACAGCTGCAATCTTCTGAGGATCAACCTTAATTCCTTCTCTGGAGACGACGTGACCCAAGAATGTAATTCAAGCCAACATTCGCATTTCAAAAACTTCGCATACAACTTGTGTTGGTATAGAGTCTGAAGAACTACCCTAAGATGATCAATATGGTCCTCTCAACTTCGTGAATATACAAGGATATTGTCAATAAACACTATCACAAAAGATTCGAGGAATGGCTTGGAAACTCGGTTTATATGATCCAAGAAAGCTACCAGGACATTTATTAGCCCAAAAGACGCTACCATAAATTCAAAGTGCCCTACCTGGTTCTGAAAGATATTTTCGAAATATCTTTCTCTCTAATCTTCAATTGGTGATACCTGGATCTTAAGTCAATCTTGGAGAAGTACTTAGCACCCTACGATTGGTCAAATAATTCATCTATCTTTGGTAGTGGTACTTATTTTTTATTATGAACTTTTTGAGATGCCGATAGTCAATACACATCCTTAGTGACCCATCTTTCTTTCTTACAAAGAGAACCAGTGCGCCTCAAGGCGACACACTCGGTCGAATGAAACCCTTCCCTAATAAATCCTTTAATTGTTCCTTTAGCTTCTTCAGTTCTGCCACTGCCATTCTGTATGGTGGAATAGAAATTGGTTGTGTGCGCGGCATCACATCACTCCCAAAATCAATCTCCCTGTCTAGTGGAATCCTACAGAGCTCATCAAGAAATACCTCCGGAAATTCGTTCACAACTTGTACGGACTCATGTGAAGGTGCCTCCTTGGTGGAACCACCTGCATTCATTAAAGATGCAGCACCCCCGGCAAAAGGGACATTAATACATGTCAAATAGTACTAGTATGAAAACCAAAACACCTAATCAATGACTTGGAAATACAACATGAATATGATTAATCATGGTAACAATAAAAGGGCTTAGATAGACGTTAATTAAGAGCTTCCAAGGACATTTGTAAATTTTAAGTCAGGGATCTTCTGTAACTACCTTTATGCAAAGCAGACTTGCCGCGTCACCCCAATGTATGCAGGTGGAGGTGCAATCACAATACCACAAACTCTACACAAAGCGTCCCTGCCGCCTCACCCCAATGTATGCGGGTGGAGGTGTAATAACAATACCACAACTCTAATCAAAGTGTCCCTGCCGCCTCACCCCAATGTATGCGGGTGGAGGTGTAATATCAATACCACAATTCTACACAAATCGGCCCTGCCGCCTCACCCCATTGTATTCGGGTGCAAGTGTAATACAATACCACAATTATGCACAAAGTGGACCTGCCGCGTCACCCCAATGTATGCGGGTGGAGGTGTAATCACAATACCATAACTCTACACAAAGAAGCCCTGCCGCCTCACCACAATGTATGCAGGTGGAGGTGTAATCGCAATACCACAATTTAAATTCCCAAAACAATAATTGTTTATACAAAAGAGTTATCTTCCAATCAACCGTTTGGTACCTTTAGACATAGCATGTGTAAGCTCATAAGGTCTCATCATATGAGAAATAAGTGTTTGATCACATTGATTTCACACAAGGTTTTCTTTCCAAAAGGGGTGTAATATAATTAAGTCAAATGATAAAATCTTTCACACATGAGGATTTAGACACGTCATGAAATTTTAGAATCAATTTACTATCTTGAACATCCCACCTCAACAGTGTTTCAAGTTCGACTACACATGATGGAGTTTTGCAAGGATTCAGGAATTTTGATACTAGAAGAAGAGTTTAGCCTTCATACCTCGAAAGAGCTTTCCTTGGTGCAATAATAATGTCTAGACATTTATAACAATGTTTATATATATAAGAGCGGAGAATTACAGGCATGATTAGAAGAATTTGTATGGAAAGAGCTGCTACAGTGATGACTCAACCTTCCCTCAACTAATTCAAGAACAAAATCACCCAAGATGGTTCAACAACTTCCCTAAAGTCTCTATGAGATCATGCATGTGATAATTCTATATTCATCACCCCTAATCAACCCAAACCCAAAATTGGAGAATATGAGGATGAAATTCTTATCTTTTTGAAGCACTAGCAAGTTCATTTTGATGAAATTCAGGTTTGATCGAAGTAAAGTAGTTAAATCCTTAGTCCTCCCTTTCCTCTCTCGAGAATAGCTCTCTCCTCTCTCTAAAATGTCAGGTAGTCCCCCCAAAAATGAAACCTCGGGCTAGATAACTGAAATGGGGATCGCATTTTAAAATTAGAAAAATGAAGCCCCGATGCAGATCTGTGTTCTCATATGCGACCACATAAAGCTTCTGCAGTCCGCAAAATGGACCGCATAATGGCCCTCTGGAATTGGGTATTTCTGCTTCACTCTGTGACAGGTCTGCGGTCTGCAGGCCAATTCTGCGGTCGCATAATGCACCACAAAACTCCCCTCCGGAAATTTTTGTGTTGGATATGTGATGGATTGTGCGGCCCGTGAAATGATTATGCGCCCACAGAATGGATCATGTATTGGTCCTAAAATTAGCTCAAGTTTCCGCTTTATTCCACGGCAGATCTGCGGTTCGCAGTTCAATTTTGCAATCGTATAATGGACCGCTGAAATACCCTTTAATTCCAAAAAAATTTTCAACTCCCCAACGCACTGTTCAAACCAAAAAGTACATACCACAATATCAATACATAAGTCTATCTCGGTACCATGAAACCTCGGGTTTTAGGTAAATTTTACGGGGCCTTACAAGTCAACCGCATCTGCGAGCTCAAAGGTGCGAGAAAGGCTCCGCAGATGCGGAAAAGTGGAAGAGGAGCCGGGCTCACAGAAGCGAAGGAATCTGCATAGGTCCAACTCCAACAGAAAAGAAGTATGGTCTGCAGAAGCGAAGGCAGTGGTCTTCATGGGCAACTGCAGATGCATAAGAAATTACCGCACCTGCGAGACTGTATATGTGACTAATTGGGTCATAGTTGTGAAAGCACTGGCAGAGTTTAAATTTGAAAGGTTCCGAGGTTTTAATAATTTTTGGACATTTCAAGCTCGGGCTAAGGAAATTTTTGAGAGGAATTTAAAGGGGTTTCATGAGTTAAGTAACTTGTGATCATTTTTAGTCAATAATCTTGTTTCCCCATTGAATTACCAACCTATTTTGTGTGTTTTTGAGGTGGAATTTTGGGAGTTTGAGGCTAGGGATTTGGAGAGATAATTTGGGTATTTGAGTGACGATTTGGTGATGGCTTTTGGTAAATTTGGTATAATTAGACTCGTGGTTGAATGTGCTTCCATATTTTGTGACTTTTATCGGATTCCGAGACGTGGGCCAGGGATCGACTTTTGGATCAACTTTTTGACATTTGATTAAGAACTTAGTATTTTCATATGGAATTGACTCCTTTAGCTCGTGTTGATTGTATCAAATTGTTTGTGGCTGGACTCGAGGCATTTGGAGGCTGATTTGTGAGGCAAGGGCTTGTTGGAGTAGAGTTTTGCATGGTTTGAGGTAAGTAACAATTCTAAACTTAGTTCTGAGGGTATGGAACCCCAAAATTCGTGTTATGTGATTGGTATTGAGGTGACGTGCATGCGAGGTGATGGGCGTGTGTGCGGGCACCATAATAATTGTGATTTAGTCGATTCTATAGAACTATATAGCTATCTTATCTGAACATTATTACTCTACTCTAATTGATAGAGCACTTGAGCTTTGATTTATGCTAGAAAACATGTTTAGGCTATATGCTGGTATTATTGGGCCCCACAATGGTTGATCTTTGCTGTTGAATTATTTTCTTATTTACTTTTATGTATACAGTCGCATTCATCATTGCATATCATATCTGAGTCTCTGTTATTATATATTGTCAAATCCTCTTGGACTTCTTTGCATGAGTGTTGTGAGCCCGAGAGTCTTAGGAGATTGATGAGTGAGTGAGGCCAAGGGCTGATTTATGAGTGATATTTATGGGATTTGGTTGGCAATAGGCCTTATTGATTCATGCTAGGATTTGGTTTATTATAACGCTTTGGCTTGACCTGCCCCCCTAGAGTCTGCACACTCACAGTGAGCGTAGATGCTACTGATTTATTTGTATTGGGATGGATCTACCCTAGATTTATTTGTATTTTGGTTGGATCTGCCCTACACTTATTGGCATTTGGGATGGATCTGCCCCGTATGGTGCTGAGTGATTAAGTATGATAAGTTAGAATTGAGATAATCATGTTGAGTACGCCGAGAGTGTGAGTACGCGAGGCTTTTGTTGTGTTGCATCACATACGATATGCATATTGGCATGTAGATATATAGATTTCATATCCTCAGATCATTCACACTTGACATATTTTATCTATTATGAGTTTAATTGTTAAACCTGGAAGCATGCCTAAATTCTTATATTGTTGCCTGCGGATTATGAATTTCTGAGATGTTACTGTCATATTTTCTGTAAATTTTCATAATGTTAATTCCGTATGTGGCATGTAATGTTCGCGCCCATCACTACTTTCAGTCTTATGTTTAGAGTGGTTACTTATTGAGTTGATTGTACTCACTCTACTCCCTAAACTTTGTGTGCAGATCCAGGTGTATCCGGTCACGACGGTTGTAGATTTTGAGAGCTTTCAGTCATTCAGAGACTTTTGAGGTGGCTGTCTGGCGTCCGTAGACCTTGAATCTCCTCCCATATCCCTCCATTTTTCTTATTTAGTTTCTATTTTTTCTTAAAATGTGTATTAGACGTTGTATTAGTATAGATGTTCATGTACTCAATGACACCCTGGGTTTGGGAATCTTCTGTATGAGTGACATTTTATCCAGTTTTATGAGAGTTTTTACTTATTTAAACAAATTTTTGTATCTATTAAATTTGAAAGTATCGGTAATGTCTGAGTTGTTGGCTTTCCTAGTACCATGATAGGCGCCATCACGACAAACTAAGTTTTGGGTCGTGACAAGTTAGTATCATACCCAAGGTTACATAGGTCTCAGGAGTCATGAGCAGGTTTAGTAGAGTCTTGTGGATAGGTACAGAGATGTCTGTACTTATCTTCGAGAGGTTGCCGAACCCTTAGGAAAATCTTCACATTCTTTTATTCTTGTCGCACGAATTTATTAATTCCAGGAATTAAACTTATATTAGTCTATTCTTTCACAAATGGTAAGGACATGTGCTACCCGACTGTATGGACAACCACCAGTACCACCGGCTAGGGACACGAGAGGCCGGGATTGGTAGGGGTTGCGGGTAAGGGCAGAGGGGTAGCTCGTATAGCATCTAGAGCAGCACCTATAGATCCACCAATTGCTCCAGCTTAGGAGCAGGTTCCAGATGTGGTTGAGCCAGTAGAGCAAGCTAAGGAACCATCTGTGCCTATTGTGATTCCAGGCCTTCAGGAGGCTCTGGCCTAGATATTGATTATTTGCACCAGCCTTGCTCAGGCCTTTTCTGCTCAAACCGTGCCAGCCACTTCTCAGGCCAGGGGAGGTACTCAGACTACCACTACCTACCAGGGCAGATGATGCAAGGACTTCAAACACCGGGGGTTCTACCAGCCTAACCGGTTGCAGTTGCTCAGACCCAGGTGGGTCCCGTTATGAGTGATGATGAGCAGAAGAGGCTAAAGAGATTTTGGAGACTTTAGCCTCCATCATCCAGTGGGGCTGAGTCAGAGGATGCCAAGGACTTCTTGGATAGGTGCCGGCAGATTCTTCATACAGAAGGGTCTCACTTACTACTTTTTAGTTTGCTGGGGTTGCCTTCAGACGGTGGGAGGACTATTAGAGGCACAGGCCAATCGGTGCAGCACCACTTACATGTCATGAGTTCTCTATTCTCTTCTTGGAGAAGTTTGTGCCACAGACCCGCTAGGAGGAGCTGTGCAGGTAGTTCCAGCAGATACGATAGGAGGGCATGCATGTGACCTAGTATGAGATGAGATTTTCAAAGTTGGCCTGTCACGCAGTTTGGTTGGTTCCCCCTAAGAGGGAGAGGATTAGGAGGTATGAATCAGGAGAGTGTATCAGGTGCTACATTTGATGAGGTGGTTGATATTTCTCGGCTGCTAGAGATGGTTCATAGTCAGGAGCATGAGGAGAGGGAGGCCAAGGGGCCTCATGGATCGGATGGTTTCAGTGGTGTTCCTTCTCGGGGTCAGCTCTATCACAACACTGGTCATCCTTATAGGCCCGCTCAGATGGCTCGTCCAGTTCATCGTGGCACATCAGCTAGCCATGGATCATACAGTGCTCGACCAGGTCAGTCATCTCTCAGTGCACTCCTAACTCTGAGTTTATCTCGTGCACCTTCGGTTCAGGGTTCATCTGAACAAGGCTCTTCTGGTAGTCATTCTGGTTCTCGGGGTCCGCCTCAGTACTTGCCACCATTTTTCGAGAGGGGATAATTTGAGTGTGGAGAGTTGGGTCATGTGAAGAAGTTTTTTCCCTGCTTTATGGTATGTCCAGTTCAGCAGAGGAGTCAAGCCATGACTTCAGCACCAGTTACTTTACCACTCACCCAACCAGCTCGTAGTGGGGCTCAAGTAGTTAAGGGTCACCCTAGAAGGGGAGGCTGATCTGGTGGTGGTCAGGCTTGGTTCTATGTTATTCTTGCCAGTCCAGATGTCGTTACTTCAGACACAGTGATCATATGTATTGTCTTAGTATGCCACAGGGATACTTCTGTATTATTTGACCCTTGTTCCACTTATTCATATGTATCATCATATTTTGCTCGTTATCTAGATATGCCCAGTGAGTCCTAGTTTCATCTATTCATGTATCTACGCTAGTGGGTGATACTATTATTGTGGAACGTGTATATCAGTCCTGATAGTGACTACTGGGGGATTGGAGACTCGAGTTGATCTCTTATTGCTTAGTTTGGTTGATTTTGACATGATCTTGGGAATGGATTGGTTGTCTCCATGTCATGCTATTCTGGATTGTCATGCTAAGACGTTGGCGTTGGCGATGCCGGGGTTGCCAAGGATCGAGTGGAGAGTTTTTCTAGATTATGTTCCCAGCAGAGTGATTTCTTATCTGAAGGCCCAACGGATGGTTGGGAAGGGGTGCCTGTCATATTTGGCCTTTGTGAAGGATATTGGTGCTGATACCCCTACTATTGACTATGTTCCAGTGGTGCGAGACTTTTCAGATGTGTTTCCTACATACCTGCCAAGCATGCCACCTGACAGGGATATTGACTTTGGTATTGATTTGGTGTCAGGCACTTAGCTCATTTCTATTCCTTTGTATCGTATGGCACCAACTGAGTTGAAGGAATTGAAAGAGCATCTTCAAGAACTTCTTGATAAGGGTTTTATTAGGTCTAGTGTGTCGCCTTAAGGTGCACTAGTCCTGTTTGTGAAGAAAAAAGATGGTACTATGCGGATGTGCATCGACTATTGGCAGTTGAAAAAAGTTACATAAAGAACAAGTATCCTTTTCCGTGTATTGATGATCTATTTGACCAGCTTCAGGGAGCGAGGGTGTTCGCTAAAATTGATTTAAGGTCTGATATCACCACTTGAAAATTCGGGACTCGGATATTCTAAAGATGGTATTCGGGACCTGTTATGGTCACTATGAGTTCCTTGTGATCTCTTTAGGACTGACCAACACCCCATAAACATTCATGCATCTTATGAACACTGTATTTCAGCCTTATCTCGACTCATTTGTCATAGTGTTCATTGATGATATCCTAGTTTACTCACATATCCAGGAGAAGCATGCCCAGCATTTGAGGATTATACTACATCGGCTGAGGGACGAGAAACTTTATGTCAAGTTCTACAAGTTTGGGTTTTGGCTTAGTTCAGTGGTGTTCTAGGGGAGCGTAGTGTCTAGTGAGGGTATTAAGGTGGATCCAAAGAAGATAGAGGTGGTTCAGAGTTGGCACAGACCGTCCTCAGCTACTGAGATTCGGCACTTTCTCAGCTTGGCCGGTTATCATCGTCTCTTCTTGGAGGGTTTCTCGTATATTGCATCGCCTTTGACCAAAGTGACCGAGAAAGGTGCTCCATCCAGGTGGTCAGATGAGTGCGAGGAGAGCTTTCAGAAGCCCAAGACTGCCTTGACCACATTTCTAGTTCTTGTTTTGCCTTCGGCGTCAGGCTCTTATATAGTGTATTGTGATGCTTATCGGATTGGTATTTGGTGTGTCTTGATTCATCAATGTAGATTGATTGCTTATGCTTTGTGTGAATTGAAGCCTCATGAGAAGAACTACCTTGTTGATGATTTGGAGTTGGCAGTCAACGTTCATGCATTAAAGATTTGGAGGCATTATCTATATGGTGTGTCTTGTGAGGTATTTACAGATCATCAGAGTCTCCAGCACTTGTTCAAATAAAAGGATCTAAATTTGAGACACCAGAGATGGTTGGAGCTACTAAAGGACTATCATATCACCAGTCTGTATCATCCTAGGAAGTCCAATGTGGTGGCCAATGCCATGAGTAGAAAGGTGGTGAGTATGGGTAGCCTTGCATTTATTCCTGTTGGTGAGAGACCTCTTGTAGTTGATGTTCAGGCCTTGTCCAACCAGTTCGTGAGGTTAGGTGTTTCGGAGTCCAGCCGGTTTCTAGCTTCTGTGGTTTCTCGGTCTTCCTTATATGATCGAATTAGAGAGCGCCAATATGATGATCCTCATTTGCTTGTCCTTAAGGACACGGTTCAGCACGGTAATGCCAAGGATGTTACTATTGGGGATGATGAGGTATTGAGGATGCAGGGTCGGATTTGTGTACCTAATGTAGATGGGCTACGTGAGTTGATCCTTGAAGAGGACCACGGTTCGCGGTATTCCATCCATCCGGGTGCCGCAAAGATGTACCAGGACTTGAGGCATCATTATTGATGTAGAAGGATGAAGAAGGATATAGTGGGGTTTGTAGCTCGGTGCCTAAATTGTCAACAGGCGAAATATGAGCATTAGATACCTGTTGGATTATTTTAGAGGCTTGATATTATGGAGTTGAAATGGGAGCGTATCACCATGGATTTTGTAGTTTGTCTCCCACCAACTTCGAGGAAGTTTGATACTATTTGGATGATTGTGGATTGGTTGACCAAGTCCGTCCATCACATTCCAGTTGGGACTACTTATTTTTCGGAGCATTTTGTTGAGATATATATCCGTGAGATTGTTTGCCTTCACGGTGCGCCGGTGCCCATCATTTCAGATCGAGGCATGCAGTTTACATCGTAGTTTTGGAGAGCAGTGCATCAAGAGTTGGGCACCCAGGTCGAGTTGAGTACAACATTCCACCCTCAGACGGACAGACAGTCAAAGCGCACTATTTAGATATTGGAGGATATGCTACACGCTTGTGTCATAGATTTTGGGGGTTCTTGGGATCAGTTTCTCCTGCTCGTAGAGTATGCTTACAACAACCGCTACCAATCGGGCATTCAGATGGCTCCATATGAGGCTTTGTATAGGGGACAGTGTCGGTCTCCGGCAGGATAGTTTGAGCCTAATGAGTCTAGGCTATTGGGTACTGACTTAGTTCAGGATGCTTTGGACAAGGTTAAATTTATTCAGGATTGAATTCGCACTATACAATCTAGATAGAAGAGTTACGCCAATCGGAAGGTTCGTAATATTGCTTACATGGTTGGAGAGAAGGTATACTCAAGGTTTCACCCATGAAGGGTGTTATGAGGTTCGGAAAGAAGGCAAGTTGAGGCCTCGGTATATTTGGCTGTTTGAGGTGCTTTAGAGGATTGGAGAGGTGTCTTACAAACTTGCCTTGTCACCTAGCCTGTCAAGTGTTCATCCAGTATTTCATGTTTCTATGATCCGGAAGTATGTCGGTGATCCGTCTCATGTTTTGGATTTTAGCACGGTTCATTTGGATGGTGATTTGACTATGATTTGGAGCCGATGGCCATTTTGGATCGGCAAATTCGAAAGTTGAGGTCAAAAGACATAGCTTTAGTGAAGGTGAAGTGGAGAGATCAGCCAGTTAAGGAGGCTACTTGGGAGACCAAGAAAGAGATGTGGAGAAGATATCCATGCCTTTTTGAGAGTCCAGGTATGTTTTTAGACCCGTTCGAGGATGAACATTTGCTTAAAAAGGGGGGGGGGGATATAACAACCCCGTCGGTAATTTTGAGTGTTGTAGCCCCATTCCCCCATTTATTGCTTAATTCATGCTTAATGGTTGCCATGTGACTTACTGGGGTGGTTCGAATCCGAGGATGTCGCGGAATGAGTTGAGACACTTGGTCTCAAGCTTGGAAGATTAAGTTGTAAAGGTTGACCGGATATGGACTTATGTGTAAACAACTTCGAAATGGAGTTTTGATGGTCCCGATACCTCATTAGGCGATTTTTGACTTAGGAGTGTGTCCTGATAGTGATTTGGAGGTCCGTAGTTGATTAAGGTTTGAAATGGCGAAAGTTGAAAAATTAGAAGTTTTGGTAATTGAAATGTTTGACCGAGAGTTGACTTTGTTGTTACCGAGCTCGAATTTTGGTTCTGGGAGTTGGAGTAGGTTTGTTGTGTCATTTATGACTTGTGTGCCAAAATTTGAGGTCAATTAGACTTGATTTGATAGGTTTCGGCATCGATTGTAGAAGTTTGAATTTTCTAGTTTCCATTAGGCTTGAATTGAGGCGTGATTCATATTTTTGATGTTGTTTGATGTAATTTGAGACCTCGACTAATTTTGTATCATGTTTTAGGACTTACTGGTATGTTCGGTTGAGGTCCCGGGGGCCTTGGGTTGATTTTGGATGGTTATCGGATCGATAATGGGACTTGAGGCATTGCTGAAGTTGTGAACCTTATGGTGTGATCGCAATTGCGAAGGTTTTGATCGCAGGTGAGATGCCACAGGTGCTGCTGGCTAAGAGCAGAAGCAAAGTTGGGACTATCCTGGGGTGCATTGCAAGTGCGTGAAATCCACCGTATCTACGAGCCCGCAGATGCGAGAAAGGATCCGCAGATGTAGAAAAGTGGAAAAGGATCCGGCTTTACATAAGCGAAGGAATTTGCACAGCTATGAGTCAGTAGAAGCGGAGTCTGGTCCACAGAAGCAAAGACAGTGGTCTTCGTGGGAAACTGTAGAAGCGGAAGAAATGCCCGCACCTGCGAGACCGCAGATGCAACTAATTGAGTCCCAGGTGCGAAAGCATTGGCAGAGTTTAAAATCGAAGGGTTCCGAGGTTTTAATAATTTTTGGACATTTCAAGCTTGGGCTAAGGCAATTTTTGAGAGGGATTTCTTGAGGTAAGTCACTTGAGATCATTTTCATTCAATAATCTTGTTTCCCCATTGAATTTCCCACCTTGTTTGTGTGTCTTTGAGGTGGAATTTGGGAGTTTGAGGCTAGGGATTTGGAGAGTTTATTGATGATTCGAGTGACAAATTGGTGGTGGATTTGGTAAATTTGGTATGGTTGGACTCCTGGTTGAATGGGCTTCCGGATTTTGTGACTTTTATTGGATTCCAGACGTGGTCCGAGGGTCGACTTTTGAGTTGACTTTTTGACTTTTGATTAAGAACTTAGTATTTTCATATGGAATTGATTCATGTAGCTCGTGTTGAATGTATAAAATTGTTTGTGGCTAGATTCGAGGCAATCAGATGCCGATTCGAGGCAATGGATTTTTGGAGTAGAGTTTTGCACAGTTTGAGGTACGTAACACTTTAAAACTTGGTTCTAAGGGTATGAAACTCCAAAATTCGTGTCATGTGATTGGTGTTGAGGTGATGCACATGGTGGATGATGGACGTGTGGGCATTCACCGTAATAACTGTGATTTAGTCGATTCCATGGAATTGTGTAGCGATCTTATCTGAACATTATTACTCTACAGTAAGTGTCAGAGCACTTCAGCTGTGATTCATGCTAGAAAACATGTTTAGGCTATATGCTGGTACTATTGGTACCCACAATGGCCAATCTTTGCTATTGAGTTATTTGCTTAATTGTTGTTATGTACTCAGTCGCATTCATCATTGAATATCAATCTCAGTCTCTGTTATCGTATATTGTCAAATCCTGTATTATTGATTTGGGCTACATTTCATGAGTGTTGTGAGCCCGAGAGACTGGGGAGACTGATGACTGGGTGAGGCCACGGGCCAGTTTATGAGTGATATTTATGGGATCGGGGTGCACGCCATAACAGTACAAAGGTTAGATTTGTTACTTATTGAGTTGGTTGTACTCACTCTACACCCTAAACTTCGTGTGTAGATCCAGGTGTATACTGTCACGACAATTGTAGATTTTGAGAGTTTTCAGTCATTCAGAGACTTTTGAGGTTTCTGCCTGGCGTCTGTAGACCTTGACTCTCCTCCCCTATCCCTCAGTTTCACTTATTCAGTTTCTATTTTTTTTCTTAGACAGTGTATCAGACCTTGTATATATATAGATGCTCATGTACTCAGTGACACCCTGGGTTTGGGAAACTTCTGTATTGAGTTATGACGTTTTATCCAGTTTTATGAGGGTTTTACTTATTTAAACCTGTTTTAGTATATGTTAAACTTGAAAGTGTTGGTAATGTCTGCATTGTCGGCTTGCCTAGTACCATGATAGGATCCATCACGACAAGTTGAGTTTTCGGTCGTGACATAGTCATTATTGTAACTTGTTCAACTGTCTATAGACAATATACATCCGCATAGTACCATTGGCATTCTTCACAAACAGAACCAACACACCCCAAGGCGACACACTAGGCCTAATGAACCCCTTATCAAGGAGCTCCTGAAGCTTCTCTTTCAATTCTTTCAACTCTATAGGTGCCATACGATACAGAGGAATAGAAATGGGCTGAGTGCCAGGATCCAAATCAATACCAAAATCAATGTCCATGTCGGGTGTCATGCCTTACAGGTCTGCAAAAACCACATCTGAAAAGTCTCGCACTACCTGAGCAGAATCACTAGTAGGAGTATCAACCCCAACATCTTTTACAAAAGCCAAATATGACAAACACCCCTTCCCAACCATCTGTTGGGCCTTCAAGTATGAAATCACCCTACTGGTAACATAGTCTAGAGAACCTCTCCACTCGATCCTAGGTAACCCCAGCATCGTCAACGTCACGGTCTTAACGTGACAATCCAGAATACCATGACATGGGAACAACCAATCCATACCCAGAATCAAGTTGAAATAAACCATACTAAGGAATAAGAGATCAACTCTAGTATCCAATCCCCCAATAGTCACCACACACGACCGATACACACGGTCCACAATAGTAGAATCTCCCACCGACGTAGATACATGAACATGTGAAACAAAGGACTCGGGGGGCATATCTAGATAACGAGCAAAATATGATGATACATATGAGTAACTGGAACCAGGGTCAAATAATATAGAGGCATCATGTGCCATACTGAGACAATATATGCGACCACTAATTTTGAAGAAGCGGCATCTGGCCTAGCAGGGAAAGAATAGCATCGAGCCTAACCGCCACCTGATCGGCCTCCCCCTCTAGGGCGACGTATATCTACATGAGCCCCACCCCGAGCTGGTTGAGCGGGTGGTGAAGTAACTAGTGTGAAAGTCATAACATGCCCCCTCTATTAAACTGGACCTCCAATGCAACGGGGACACTTCCTTCACACATATACAAACTCGCACACTCGAAGAAACTCCCCGATGGTAGTGGGGACTGAATAGGACCCCAAGAACCAGAATAACTCCTAGAAGGACCTGGCACAGATGAATCCTAAAAAGATGGACCACGTGATGATCTTTGAGTTGGGAGGGCACTGAGAGATGACTGACCTGTACAAGAACTATATGAACCATAGCTAGCTGATGCACCAAGATGAACCGGACGAGCCATCTGAGCGGTCCTATAAGGACGACCCCTTGATGTGGTAGGACTGCCCTCTAGAAGAAACACCGCTAAAATCACCCAAACCACAAGGCCTCTTTGCCTCCATCTACTCACGCTCCTGACTACGGACCTGCTCCATCCGCCTAGCAATATTAACTACCTTATTAAATCTAGCACCTAATGCAATATCCCTAGTCATAACAAAGTACAGTCCATAGTTGATGTAACGACCCAACCGGTCATTTTGAGAAATTTAAGCTCCGTTCGGTGGAATAAGGTCTTGAACAACTTCACTTTGTGTATATCAACTTGCGTGCATGGTTGGATTCAGTTACCGGATAATCCGGAGTCAAATCGGAAGGAAAATTTCTATTTTTGAAGCTTAAGTGATGGAAGTTGACCGGAGGTTTGACTTTTGAGTAAACAGCCTCAGAATGAGTTTTGGGTGATACCAACAGTCTTGTATGATGATTTTGGACTTAGGCGCGCGTCCGGAATTGGTTTTGGAGGTCCGTAGAGTAATTTGAGGCAATTCGACGGAAGTTAGAATTTTGGCGATTTCGGCCAATAAGTGAAAATTTAATATCGGGCTTGAAATGGGATTCTAAAAGTGGATGTAGGTCTGTAGTGTCATTTGTGACTTGTGTGTCAAATTTCAGGTCAGTCGGACTAGTTTTGATGTGTTTCGGCATCAGTTGTGGATTTTGGAAATTTTATAGTTTATAGGCTTGAATCCATGCATAATTGGCGATTTTGATGTTTTGTGAAGTGGCTTGAAGGCTCTAATAAGTTCGTATGGAGTTATAGGATTGGTTGGTATGTTTGGTTGAGGTTCCAGGAGGCCTCGGGTGTGTTTCGGGTGATTAACAGATTGTTTTTGGGAATTTAGAGTTGCTGACTTGCTGGTTTTGGAGTTCTGGTGTTTTTCCGCACCTGCGGATGAGTAGCCGCATGTAGGAGATCGCAGGAATGGAAGGTAAGCCTACAGATACGGAATTTTAGAGAGTCAGGCCTGAGGCGCAGGTGCGACAATGTGCGATTTAGTGGTTTCCGCAGGTGTGACTGGTTGGACCGCAGGTGCGGAATGCGCAGGTGCAAGGATCGCTGGGAAGAAAAGGGGACAGAATCGAGGGTTGTTCATTTTCACTCCATTTTTTATTTTGAGCTCGGGAGAAGGCGATTCTTGGGCGTATTTTCAGAGAAATCTTGTGGGTAACGATTTCTTACTCGAATTTGGTTTTGTTTCATTAATCTATTGTGGTTTTCCTCATTCTATCAAGGAAATTGAGAGTAAAAGTTTGGAAATAGGAGAAAAAGTTCCCAATTGAAAATCTGAGATTTGAGTGTGATTTTGACGTCGATGTTTGATGATTTTTGTTCAAATGTTCTCATAATTAAGCGGGTGTTCATAATTGTAAATTTTTACCCGATTCCGAGACGTGGGCCTGGGGTACTTTTTGGGCAATTTTCCTAATTTCGCGTCTTAGCTTCGAATTTATTAGTTAAACTAGTTGCTTGTAGTATTTTCTACACGATGCTATTGATTTGATTAGATTTGGGCCATTGGGAGTCGGATACCCGTGGCAAGAACGTGATTTCAAGTTTGATTTGAGTGGTTGAGGTAAGTATCTTGCCTAACCTTGTGTGGGGGAATTACCCCTTAGGATTTGAGTCTTCTATGTTGATTGTAGTCCGTGCACGCGAGGTGACGAGTTCATGCTTGGACTTGTTTGTGGATAGTTGACCCTTTAGGAACCTTAGGCCCTTATATTCGCAAAGTATGAATTGTCCTTAGCATAATTGAATTTCCTAATTTCTAGTGTCATCTTTATCTTCTTAAATGTGGAAGTTTTTTCTTTCGGATTTACTCCTATTGCCTACTTGAATCCTAATTGACTTATCTGAAGAGTTCATTTCATTTACTGTCATGCCAAATCTTCTTAACTGCGTATCTCAAATTTGTAATTATCTTCATCTCATCCTATAATTGTTTTGGTCTTAAATGAAGTTATGATGATTCTTTGCTGCTTGTCCTTAAGTGGAAATTGTTGAATATTCTCGTAACTGCTCAACCTTAAAAGAAGTTTAGATATTCTATACCTTCGTGAATTGCCCTTATATGGAGTTATCGAATTTGTGTTGATTTCTTGTTGTTCACCCATGTAATTAGGTGTGGCTGTTACATGCTATTTTCCTTCCTTATTGAGTGATTCGTATATGCCTAGCTCTACTTATTATGTTTATTTCTCGTGAACTAGTTTTGCCTATCTTGTGGTCGAAGGTTGATGTGTGGTTAGAATTCATGGTTTAACACGTTATGTGCCTTGCATTTTATGTGAGTTAATGATAAAAATACACTTCGTATGTGCCTAATGGAGTCTATTTCATGTGTAGGTGAATTGGAGATGGAAGCCGAGCTAAATGGATGCATAAACGTCAAAAATACGCTCAAGAGTCGAAAAGGAGTGAACCAGGCTATAGCTGGGCGTTTGAGCCCTAAGGCCAGGCCTGGCCTTGCTTTATCCAGGCGTTTGGGCCATAAAGCCTGGTCCCGGGTCTGGTCCAATCCGAGTTTTGAAGATTTTAAGTGTTTCCCAGTTTGAATAGAAGTCTCATACACGCTTAGGGTTTGTCCCAAACATATAAATAGACCCAAAAACACAACTTTGAAGGAGGGACGCCATTAGAGACAAGAGACGCATGTGGAATACTACACAGAGAAGCAAAACATTGATTTTTACAGCTTTTATTCATTACTTTGTAGTTTAATTATGCAAGTTATTTTGGGTTTGATTCTTATGAGCATGAGTAGCTAATTTCTTTAATCTAGGGTTTTGGTGGAATCCGTTGGGGGATGAACTTATTGTGATATTAATATAGCTTTGATTGGTTGATTAATCTCTATTTGTTCAACTACATTCTTGTTGTAGTTGATTGAAGGGCCCTCAATTAGTTGTTCCTATTTATTATGTATCTACTTGAGAGAGAGTGCATATTTAGGTAATTGTTTGAACAACACCACTCCCAGAGTATAGACGAAAGTCATAACCGAGGGTTTAGAAGTTGGATTAGAAATAACATACTTCGGGTGCAATCTAAAGTGAACTGTAATGTNAACTAATCAAACTATAAGAAGTATCCGAGAAGGAAGTTCACCGACGGGGGAAACCATAACCTTAGACCTTTATTATAATTGTTTTTTACATCATATTGTTAGTAATCGTTAGTTTATTATTATTGTCAGTGGAAATAGTGAAACATCACCAATTTATATTCAAAAGTCTTGAGACAATTGATTGAGTAAAAGTTGCGTATTCTAAAGACTTGATTGATACGTATATTCCCTGTGGGATCGACTCTGGGCGTAATACCCCGGATTATATTTGCAGTGCCCGCTTAGTCTTTTATTAGACATAGTTGAGCGTGATCAAAGGTTCTTGAGTTGATGTATTAATGGTATCTTTAATTGTTGCCATTGTTGTTGTTGTTGTACTTGTTGTGGTGATGCACGAGGTTTCTGCCATGCGGTTGTTAATATGGGAATTTGCACGGGGTTTCTGTCGTGCCGTGTTTACTATTGATATTGCACATGCAGCGTGATAAGGCGGGATACGAGATTGAGTGTTGCACATTTGGCGTGACAAGGTGGGAACATGTTTATGCACGTGTGGCGAAACAAGGCGGTCATATACTTTACTATTGCACACGTGGCGTGACAAGCTGGGTTATGTCAGGGATTGGCTGTGATACTTGTGTTGGCCCGGGGGCATTCCTTGTTGTTGATATTGTGTACTGGAACACTTACCGTGTGAGTTCATTCGTGTGGAAATTTATGAGATGAAAATGTACGTGTTGCCCCTTTTGTTTTCCTTATGTCTATTGGTTTTTGAAATCATGTTAGGACACCTGCACAAGCATACACGTAGTTAAGTACTACTATTGGATTCAAGACTCCTTGTTGTTGTCAAGTATAGATACTCTTGTTGTGCTTACCGTATGGGTGGTAATGACCCAATTGGCACGTGAGTCGTCCGTGCAGTTAGTACTCGAATGAGGGCGCAAGTTGCCAAGTGTTAGGGTTCGGATATTGGGACCCGTAAATGATGATTTGTCCGAGGTTCGGAACCTCGTGGAGATGACTATGAATTTGATGTAGAAGTGTTTGAAGATGTTGAGTCATTACATGCACGTGTTGTATATTTACTTGCCGGATTTGTCTGTGTTTTATTCAGTCTTTGTGCTACTTCATGGTTTCCGCTGATACTTATTGTTTTCCTTCTTTATCGAATTCACTGTCTTGTTAGCTATATTGTGTAGCCTTTATGTGTATATCATTATTTCCCTGATTCCTATATTGATACTTGTTTAGTTTTTATTAGACCAGTGGATGTCTTGACTAGTCCTCGTCACTACTTCACCGAGGTTAGTCTTGATACTTACTGAGCACCGCTGTGGTGTGCTCATACTACTCTTCTGCACATTTTTGTGCAAATTCCAGGTTTTCGCATAGCCGGCTGATTGATTGATAGTAGCGCGGTTGCTATTGTGGAGACTCAAGGTAAAACCGCTTCAGCGTTCGCAGTTTCGGAGTCACCATCTTATATTTTTGTTTGCATTGTTGCACTTATTTCTGAACAGTGGTATTTTTAGTGTAAATTCTTAAAGTCTTATGACTTGTACTTCTGGGTTTTGGGAATATACAACGTGTAAAGAATTATTTATTTCAGAAAAATATTAGATTCTATTTATTATTGTTGTTATTCCTGAATATTAGGCTTACCTAGTCCTTAAGACCAGGTGCCATCATGATACCCAACGGAGGGAAATTTGGGTCGTGACAGTTGGGGCCATCAATGAACCTCATAATCCTCTCCCTCTCTGTGGGAACTAACCATATCGCGTGACGAGCCAACTCTGAAAATCTCATCTCTCCTGGCGTAGCTACTCAAGTTGCCTATGCAGCTCCTCTCGATGGTTCGGTGGCACAATCTTCTCCAAGAAGAGAACTGAGAACTTGTGCCACGTAAGTGGTGTAGCACCGGCTGACCTGCTTCATAAGCATCCCACCATCTGAGGGCTGCCCCTAAAAGCTGAAGGTAGTAAATGAGACCCCACTAGTCTCCAGAATACTCGTCGTGCAAAGAATGTGTTGGCACCTATCAAGAAGTCCCGAGCATCCTCTGACTTAGCCCCACAGAATGATGGAGGCTTGATCCTCCCAAAGTTCTCTAGTATCTTTTGCTCGTCATCACTCTTAGAGGGTCATAATTGGGCCTGAGAAACTACAACCAACTAGTCTGGTAGTACTCCCAGTGTCTGAAGTCCCTGCAGGACCTACTCTGGAGTACGAGTGGCAGGAGTCTAGATACCTCCCCCTGCCTGAACTGATACCGCCTGAGCAAGGCTAGTGCATACAATCAATATTTGGGTCAAAGCCTCTTGAAGTCCTGGAATCACAAATGGCAGAGTTGGTGCGTGAGCGGGTCCAACCGACTCAACTACATTTGGAATCTGCTCTTGAGCTGGAGCAACTGGTGGATCTATAGGTGCTGCTCTAGCTGCGCCTCGGCCTCTACCGTGACCCCAGCCTCTCATGGGCCTAGATGGTGGTGATGGTGGCCGTCCACCCGATCTGATAGTACGTGTCCTCACCATCTATGAGAGAATATAATAACAGAAGTCTTGTTTCCCGAATCAACAAATTTGCATGACAAAAATACAAGAAAATGAAGTTTTCCTAATGGTTCGGTAGCCTCTCGAAGATAAGTACAGATATCACTGCACCGATCCGCAATACTCAACTAAACTGCTCATGACTCGTGAGACCTATGTAACCTAGGCTCTGGTACCAACTTGTCACGACCCAAAATCTCATATGTCACGATGTCGCCTATCGTAATACTAGGAAAAATGAAAATCACAAATAATGACGCATCTTTAAGTTTAAAACCCAATGAAATAAGCTTAGTAGTGAAAATGTCATAATAACTAATAAGAAAATATTGTAACTCAATACCAAATCCCCTGAAATTCGGGTGTAACTGAGTACATGAGCATCCTAATGACAACATAGTCTGACTACTAAAATATTGTCTAGAAAGATAGGACAATACAAATAAACTAAAAAGAAGAAGAGTGAAGGTCTGCTGATGCCAAGGCAGCTACCTCAATAGTCTTAGAATAGATAAAGCTCTAAAGCTAGCAATCGTTGTGCCCAAAAGTACGTGGATCTGCACACGAATTGCATAGTGTAGTATGAGTACAACCGACCCAATGTACTCAATAAGTAACAAGACTAACATTGGGCTGAAAGTAGTGACGAGCTCAGACAAGTCCAAATGCAGAATATAACAGTACAAAAATGTAGACATGCTTTCAAGATTAACAGTTTAAGTTCAACACGGATAAAAATATGCCGAGTGTGGAAGAAATGAGGAATGTTACATCTATATATCTACATGTCAATTATGTATGCCATCTGTAATGTCCAAAGTGATAAATTTATATGCATACTCTCGAAGTATATAAACTCACTCAACATGCTCAATCACTCAGTCCTCCCAGTCTCTCAATCCTCTCACTCACTCAATACTCTCAGTGACTCGGTACTCTTAGTGACTCGGGACTCGCGCTTGGCACTTGCACTCCGTAGGTACCTGCGCTCACTCCTAGTATGTCAGAATCCAGAAGAGTGGATCCTGCCCAAATGCTAATATAAGACAATCATGGAATGAATCAATAAAGCATGTTGCAGCGTGCAGCCCAATCCCATAAATATCACTCACAATCAGGACCTTGGCATCACTCTAGTCTCTTGGCTCACAACCTCATGACAATAAACCCAAACAATGATAATATAATGCATCAATAAGTGGCAACAGAGACAGAGATATGATATGGAAATGATTGATGTGACCGAGTACATAGCTGGAAATTAAGCAAATAATTCAACATTAATACGATCTCTATGGGTTCCAACAGTACCAGCATATGACCTATGCATAATTTCTAACATGAATCACAGCTCAGTTCCTCTAACACATGGAGAATACGTGAATAACAACATGATTTGATGGCTATACAGTTACACAGAATTGAACTAGTCACAATTTCTACAGTGCACGGCCACACGCCCATCACCTAACATGTATGTCACCTCAAGACCAACCACATAACACATAATTCAGGGATTCATACCCTCAGAACCAAGTTTAGAAGTATTACTTACCTCAAACCGTGAAAATCGATGCTCCAACAAGCCTTTGCCTCGTGAATCGACCTCTGAACGACTCGAATCTATCCATAAACAACTCGATACAATCAACACAAGCTATAGGAATTTAATTCCATATGATAAAGCCAAGGTCTTCAATAAAAGTCCAAAAGTCAACTCAACAGTCAACACTGGGCCCACGTCTCGGAATCCAACAAAAGTTATAAAATCCGAACACTCATTCAATAACGAGTCTAACCATACCAAAATTATTGAATTTCGACTTCAAATCGTCATTCAAATCCCCAAATCTTACTCTCCAATCCCTGGTCCAAAATTCCATCCTCAAAAACACATAATCTAGGTGGGAAATTCAATGGGTATTCAATATTAATAGATAAAAACAATCAAAAACTACTTACCTCTTGAAATCTAGCAACCCTCTCCAAATTTCCTCCAACCGAGCTTGCAAAGTGAAGAAATGAATAAACCTCGGAACCATACAAATTTATATTCTACCTAGTGTTTTCACACCCGCGGACCAAAGATCCGCTTCTGCAGAACCGCATCTGTGGTGCAATCCTTGCATACACGGAGCTCACTTAAGTCCCTTCTCCACACCTTCTCCCCCAAGTCCGCATCTGCGCTCTAACGTCTGCTTCTGCGAAAACACCTGACCACCTCAGCCTCACTCTATTTTTCGCTTCTGCGATCTCCTTTCCACGAGAGCGACTCCGCTTTTGCGGACCACCTCTTCAAACCTGCGACCCAGAAACCCCCAGCTCACGTTCGTACCTGCACATCGCCAGCTGCACCTTCGACTCCGCACCTGCGGCCACTCCTTCCGCAGGTGCGATGGAACCAGACATCAGTAATTTTAGCTAATCTCCTAAATCAAATTTGAATCTGCTAACCATCCAGAATCCACCCGAGGCCCTAGGGACCTCAATCAAACATACCAACAAGTTCTAAAAAATCATATGAACTCGCTCAAAGTCTGAAATAACATCAAACAACACTAAAACCACAAACCACAACGAATCAAGCCTAATGAACTTATGAACTACTAGCTTCCAAAACTTATGCCAAAACATACCAAACCAACTTCGATTGACCTAAAATTTTGCATCCAAGTCATAAATGACATAACGGACCTATTCCAACATCCAGAACCAAAATCGAGATGGTAACCACAAAGTCAACTCACGGTCAAACTTCTCAACTCTCCAAACTTTTATTTTTCCAACTTTCGCCTATTCAAGCCAAAATCACCTACGGACCTCCAAATCAATATCCGGACACACCTCTAAGTACAAAATCACCCTACAGAGCTATCAGAACCATCAAAACTCCATTCCAGAGTCATTTACACATAAGTCAACATTCGCTCAACTCTTTCAGCTTCCAACCTTGGGACTAAGTGTCCCAACTCATTTTGAAACATCCCGAGAACCAAACCAACCGCCACGGATAGTCACATAACAAAAAATGAACACAATATAAGAAATAAATAGGGAAACAAGGCTATAATACTCAAAACGTCTGGTTGAATCATTACATAACTAAAGCATAGTAAAATAATTATTTTGCCACAAAAGAAAGAAAAGTGACTTTTGAGTAATGAACACAAAGTTGAATGACTTTTACGTAACAAAATAAATAAAAGTAACTTTAGGTAATGAGGGAAAAGTTGAATGACCATCCATAAAATTTACTCCTATAAGGCTTATAGTGGTGAGCTTCCGTACCCTCCTTGTATATATTATATATATGTGAAAAAAAAAAAAAAAGTGGTTAGCCATGCATTCGATCTCTATCTTTTTGTTATTTATCTTATATTTCCTAATATATCATTAATTATATCTCAAGTATTAGTTAGTTACTACACTGTTAACAAAGAACTAGTTAGTTATTTATTTATTTCATTCAAAAGTAGATCATCTCTAATTATTTTTCGGGAATGGCACTACTAGAAAGCTGTCAAACCCCGTCCAAACCATACTGACCAAAATAGGTCGAAGGGAAAACCCACCGAAAACGGTCGAAAAAGTGTAATTGGTCGAAAAAGTCAAACAACCAATTTCAATTAAACATACCAAGCACCATCGGTCGGTATATATGGTCTCATAATATCGAAATACTATAATATCTGACATAATTCACATTTCCGACCGAATTGGTCGGAAAATGGTCAACATTTGACCAAAAGGTGGTCAAACATGACTATTATGTACTAAAAAATATTAAAATAAAATAAGCTCATCATTTCCGATCGATTTCGATCGTAATACTGAATTAAATTTTTTTCATCCAGGTTTTTGAAAAAAAACTTTGATGAAGTTTTTGACTGATATCGGTCGATATTAGTGGTAAAACACGATAAAATATTTATACATTATTGTTATCTACAATCTATATATATTTACCATCCTAATTTGCAATATGACACACACACATAAATATGTTGATGTTGCTAAAACTTAAGTTTTAATATAGCACAATATCTTATAGCACTATACATTTTGCTTTGAAATGTGTTCTAGCGTGTTGGATGCCGATACTAGACTCGATCACTCACACGTTAAAACTTAATAATAGCTTGCCAGTTAAAATCAAGAATTATGCATGTTATAGGTTAAATAAAGTGATAAAAACATATCCTAGGTTAATCAGATATAATTGAATTTCCAATTGATCCACTAGTCAAGTATCCGAGCAAAGTATTAATCAGGTGATCGAGAATAACTAGACTATCACATAGAACATCGATTGTATAATCTAGTTATTCTTAATTGATCCACTGGTCAACTGTAAAGGATGTGTATCAGCTCTGGTGGAAAATCACTCCAAGTTGCATAGTTAATTGATTGTATAATCTAGTTATGGCTTTACTACTAGACCACAGTATATGGCTTTACCTTTAGTATTTATTTACCTGAAACCACAAGTTTTGTTTGTTGCCTCACTCTAGAAGGATTCAAACTTTTGAAATAATTAGAGATCTTCCAGATTCTGAGCAAAGCGTGTGTTCTTATTCTTTGATCATATCTCTGGAACTGGTTCCCCTTCTTTAATGGACTGTCACGACCCCAATCCTATACATCATTGTCAATCAAAATGTAAAGAAATCATAAAAGAACGGGATAGAAGAGGACTCCGAGGCCTGGGGGCGCGGGCAGGTGTACCTTGAAGTCTCCAAAGCAGCAACACAACACACTAATATCGAGGCTGATAGGATGTACCTTGATCTGAACAAAACATGTGCAGAAGCGTAGTATGAATATACCACAACGGTACCCAGTAAGTGCCAAGTCTAACCTCGGAAGACTAGTGATGAGGTCAAGTCAAGGCCCTATTGGAGATAATAAGAAACAAGAAGGAGGATATAATGATATAATGAAAATGACAAGGAAGTGAACAATAAATAATTTATGGGACATAACAACACGGAATCAAGGAAAGCTAATACAACACGAAAGGAAAACGGGAATTTTACATGTTAAGGAACAACAAGACCCAGAAAATTCAACAAATAAATAATATCAACACGGGCACCCCCGAGGTACCGCCTCGTAGTCCCAAATCATAAAAATAAATCGGACTCTTTCCTTATAGCATCCCGCATTTTAGCCCACCTTATCACACCACTTGGCTTCTAGTAGTTCCCCCACTAGCCACGCTTTTCAAACCCACCTTATCTCACCGCATGCGTTTCAACACCCAGACCTTATACCATAGCTGCATATCAATAATCACAATAGCATGGCAGAAACCTCATATAACAATAACAATTGCACGACAGAAACCTCGTGCAATCAATAAAAATCGAACGGTAAAAACCTCGTGCAACAATAACAACAGAACGACAGAAACCTCATGAAAACAACCAAAAAATTGCATCAACAATAACACGAAAACCAAAACACAACAGCTGAATAAATGATATTCCAAGGATAGCAATTTCAAATAAAGATTTCCCCCAGTTAAGTAATGAACACGGAAATCAGGAAAAAAGTAACTAAACATGCGATACAAGTTGCAAATAGGAGATAAGACAAGTAGACATGTGAAAGTAGGCCAAACATGATGACTATAACGTACTAAAATAACTCAATTAAGACATGAAAAGGAAACTACGTAGAAAAAGCCGGAATTTCAACATTTAACCTGTGTACGCACTCGTCACCTTGCGTACACGGCCCTCACATATCACAAATTATCAAAAAATATCAGATTCCAAGGGGAATTACCTCCCCACAAGGTTAGACAAGTCACTTACCTCAAACGACGCTCAATGAATCAATTAGAAGGCCTTTCCCTTGATTTTCCAACTCTGAATGGCTCGAATCTAACCAAAAAAAATTCATACTATGAATGTAACTATAGGAAACTAGTTTAAATAATGAAATAATGATTTTAACTAAGAATTGAAAAATCGTTCCAAAAAGTCGAGCCAGGCCCACGTCTCGGCGCCCGACCAAAATTACAAAAACCAAACATCCATTCGATATCGAGTCCAACCATACAAAACATTCACAAATTCGGTACCATAATCTCGCTCAAATCCCCAAAATTTGGCCAATGAACTTTCCTCCAATTTTCCCCAAATTTCAACCCAAATCCCTAATTAAATGGTAAAATCAAGGATCGATTAAGGGAATTTAACCAAAAATGAGTTAAGAACTCTTACCCCACCACTTCCTCTAAAAATCCCTCAAAATCTCGCCTTAATCAGAGCTCTCAAAGTCCAAATGTGAAATGAGAGAATGAACCCTAGTTTTAAAATTTACGTTTATGCTTCTAGCTATTCTTATTCGCGATCATGGAAATTTACTCGCGATCGCGAAGCACAACTCCACTGCCAAAAATTTTAACCCGCGAATGCGTCAATCACCAGAAGAACGCGAAGGACTAACTCCTCAACCTACACTATCGCAAAGCACAACTGCGCGTGAACCTGCTGCGTCCAATTTCTCTACGCGAACACGTGAAACTTCTCGCTTCCGCGATGACCTGAGACTCTCAAAGCTACGCGAACGCAGGCCTAATATTGTGGACGCGAAGAATAAATCACCATCTTCCAGCAACAACTCTTTGCGATCGCGTCCCTATGTTAGCGATCGTGGAAGAGGAAACAAGATACACAGACACCAGAAAACTTCAGCCAACCTCTAAGTCCAAAATTGATCTATTAACCATTCGAAACTCACCCGAGGCCCCCAAGACCTCAACCAAACATACCAAGAAGTCTCAAAACATCATACGAACTTAGTGGTGTCTTCAAATCGCATCAAACAATGCAAAACCCATGAATGGCGCATCGATTCAAGCCTAATGAACTTTTGAACTTCTAACTTCTATATTCGATGCTGAAACCTATCAAACCACGTCCGATTGACCTAAAATTTTGCACACAAGTTACATATCACACCATGGACCTACTCCAACACCCAAAACCGGAATCTGACACTGATATCAAAACGTCCACTCCCGGTCAAACTTTCCAAAAATCTTCCAACTTTCACTAATTAACGCCAAAATTACCTACAGACCTCCAAATCAACATCCGGACACGCTCTTAAGACTCAAATCACCATACGGATGTACTGGAACCGCCAAAACTCCATTTCGGAGTCGTATTCACACAAGTCAAACTAGGTTAACTCCTATGACTTAAACTTCCAATTTAGGGACTATGTGTCCCATTCCACTCCAATACTCTCCCGAACCCGACATCAAGCGCCCCAGCAAGTCACACAACCACAAAATGAAATAGGGGAAGCAATAAATTGGGGATAAGGGCTAATATTTTCAAAATGATCGGTCGGTTCGTTACATCCTCCCCCTCTTAAAACAAACGTTCATCCTCGAAAGAGTTTATAGACATACATGAAGTGGTGAAAAGAAGAGGATAACGGCTACACATATCATGCTCTGTCTCCCAAGTCGCCTCCTTGACTGAATGACCCCTCCACTGGACCTTAACTAAAGCAATGTTCTTCGACCTCAACTTTCGGACATGCCTGCCCAAAATGGTCACTGGCTCCTCAACATAAGATAGATCCTTGTCCAACTGGACTGAGCTAAAGTCTAACATATGAGACGGATCATCATGATACTTCCAGAGCATCAAAACATGGAACACTAGATGAACTGCAGCTAGACTAGGTGGTAGTGCAAGTCTGTAGGCCACCTCTCCGACCCTCTCAAGAATCTCAAAAGGCCTGATATACCTAGGGCTCAGCTTTCCCTTTTTCCTGAACCTTATAAAACCCTTCATGGGAAAAACCCAGAGCAAGACCTACTCCCCAACCATGAATGAAACATCGCGAACCTTCCGATCCGCATAACTTTTCTGTCTAGATTGTGTTATACGAAGTCAATCTTGAATTAATTTAATCTTTTCCAAAGCATCAAGAACTAAGTCTATACCCAATAGCCTAGCCTTACCCAGCTCAAACCAACCCACAAAAGACCGACACCGCCTACCATACAAAGCCTTATATGGGGCCATCTGAATGCTCGACTGATAGCGGTTTTTGTAGGCAAACTTTGCAAGTGGCAATAACTGATCTAAAAACCTCCAAACTCTATCACACACACACGAAGCATATCTTCCAATATCTGAATTGTGTGCTCGGACTGTCCATCCGTTTGAGGGTGAAATATTGTACTAAACTCCACCAGAATACCGTACTCATGTTGTACGGCTCTCCATAATTGCGATGTAAGTTGCATACCCCGGTCAGAGATGAAGCCTGACGATCTCGCGAATGTGAATCTGAGCCAGCTGCTTTGAAGAGTGAGTAATTACCACTGGAATGAAATGAGCCGACTTGGTCAACCTATCCATGATCACCAAACTGCATCAAACTTTCTCTTAGTCCATGGGAGTCCAACAACAAAATCCATAGTGATTTGTACCCATTTCCACATGTTCGCGGCACCTGGATGAATGGAGTACCACGAACTGTGAGCCTCTTAGAGAATCAACTCACGCAAGCCATCTACATTGGGCACACATAGCTTGCCCTGCATCCGTAATACACTATCATCCGCAATAGTGACCTCATTGGCATCGCCGTGCTGAACTGTGTCCTTGAGGACAAGCAGATGGGGGTCGGGATACTCACGCTCTCTGATACGATCATAAAGAGAAGACTAAGAAACAACAAAATCCAAAACTCGGCTCGGCACAGAAACATCCAATCTAACAAAGTGTTTGGCCGTGTCTTGAACATCCAAGGCTAATGGCCTCTCTACTACCGGTAGATATGATAAGCTGCCCAAACTCTCCACCTGGGAACTCAAGGCATCGGCCACCACATTGGCCTTCTCAGGATGATATAGAATGGTCATATCATAGTCCTTAATCAGTGTAGACTTCACAACGGACATTGTACAAATAGTGCCACCAGATCTTTAGGGCATGAATAATAGCTGCTAGTTGGAGGTCGTGGACATGATAGTTCATCTCATGAACCTTCAGTTGTCTAGACGCATAGGAAATCACCCTACCATCATACATTAACACCGCACCAAGACCAATGCGCGATGCATCACAAGACACAATATGAACTTGTAGGCAATTCCAACACTAGGCTGTAGTCAAAGTAGTCTTGAGCTTTTGAAAGATCTCCTGACACTCCTCGATCCACTTGAACGGATCATCCTTCTGGGTCATCCTGGTCATAGGTGCTGCAACAGACGAGAAACCCTCTACAAATCAACGGTAATACCCCTCCAAACCAAAAACATTCTGATCTCTGTAGCTGAAGATTGGCTGGGCCAACTCTACACTGCTTCAATCTTCTTCAGATCCACCTTGATCCCCTTACTCGATACTACAAGACCCAAAAATGCCATTGAATCTAGCCAGAATTCACATTTCAAAAATGTTGCATATAACTTCTTTTCTCTTAGGGTCTGAAGCACAGTCCTCAGGTGCTGCTCATAATCCTCCCAACTCCGGGAGTACACTAGAATGTTGTCAATAAACATAATGACGAACGAGTCAATATAGGGCTGAAATAAATTTTTCATCAAGTTCATGAATGTTGTTGGGGCGTTGGTCATCCCAAAAGACATCACAAGAAACTCGTAATGTCCATACCGAATCCTGAAGGCGTCTTCAGGATAGCTCCCAAATCTTCAACTAATGATAGCGTGAATGCAAGTCGATCTTAGAGAACACTCTGGCACCCTGTAGCTGATCAAATAGGTCATCAATACGTGTAAATGGATACATGTTCTTCATAATAACCTTGTTCAAATGGCGATAATCAATACACATTTGCATAAAACCATCCTTCTTCTTTACAAATAAGACTGGAGCACCACAAGGCGACACACTGGCTAAATGAAGCCTTGTCAAGCAATTGTTCACTTAACTCTTTCAACATTGCAGGGTCCATACGATAGGGTGGAACAGTAATGGGATGAGTGCCTGGTAACAAATCAATACCAAAGTCGATATCTATGTCGGGAATACATCTGGATAATCCCTCACTACATGAGTTGACTCGACGATATGAGTATCAATACTGACATCTCTCAAATATGCCAGATACGCATCACACCCCTTCTCAACCATCAACCATCTACTAAGCATTTAGAAATGAAATAACCCTTTTAGGAATATAATCTAAAGTACCTCTCCACTCTAACCGCGGTAGACCTGGCATAGCCAACGTCACTGTCTTGGCATGACAATTCAAGATAGCATGGTAGGGCGACAACCCGTCCATTCCCAAAATAACATCAAAAGAATACTACGCAATAATAAATCGGCTCTGCTCTCAAAACTACTAATAACAACCAAACACGACCGATAAACACGGTCAACAACAATAGAATCTCCCACAGATGTAGACACATAGACAGGAGAACCCAAGGAATCACGAGATACACCCAAATACAGAGCAAATTAAGATGACAGATAGAAATAATTGGAGCCTGGATCAAACAAGACTGATGCATCTCTATGACAGACCGGAACAATACTTGTGATGACAGAGCCGGATGCAACTGCCTCTGTCCTAGAAGGAATAGCATAGAATCTGGCCTGGCCTTCCCCTCTAGGGCGATCTCTGTCTGCTCGACCTCCACCTCTAGCTGGCTAGGCAGGTAGGGTGGCAGCTGGTGCGGCGACCATGGACTGAGAAGCCTAAGGACCCGGTAGAATATGGGGAGCCTGAGTAGTCAGTGGAGGTGCACCCCTCCTGAATCTGGGTCAATCCCTCACCATATGACGAGTGCCACCACACTCAAAACAAGATCTCGAAGGACGTGGCTGTTGTGGCTGGCTCGGGCCTGATCGGCTAAACTGACCATTAAAAGCACCCCGTGCAGGAGGTGCACTAGATAATGGCGGAGCATAATAGGAAGCATGAGGCCTTGGAGTGGCGGGAATACTACTAGAATCTGGAAGTGTGTAATGAACAAGGCGACTTACATAGGCCTTACCATGACGAGCTGCAGGTGGGGCACGGGTACCACTGTATGTGCCTAAATCTCGAGACCTCTTGGCCTCCCTCTCCTCTCTCTTCCGAGTCAACATACCCTTCGATCTCCTAGCAATACCCACTACCTACTGGTATACGATGTCCATCTCCAACTCTCGGGGCATGCTAAATTTGATACTAGGTTGAGCCCCTCGATAAATCAACAGACCCTCTCTTTAACAGTAGCAACCAAGGCTGGTGCATGCCTAGCCAAATCACTAAACCGGACCGCATACTCCGACACGGTCATAGAACCCTAGCATAACTTCTCAAACTCTGCGCTCAATGCATCTCTAAGACTCTGGGGAACATACTCCCTCAAGAACATATCCGAGAACTGAGTCCAAGTGAGTGAAGCTACCTCGGCCGGACTACCCAACTCATATGCTCGCCACCACTCATAATCTACTCCCCTAAGTTAGAACGTAGTGAAAGCAACCCTATTAGACTCCACAACACCCATAGTACAGAGAATACGGTGGCACACCTCCAGAAAACCCTGGGAGTCCTCTGACACCAAGCTACTAAAAGTAGGAGGGTAGTACTTATTATACCTATCGAGCCTGAGCTTCTCCTACTCAGAAGTTGCTGCCCTAACCTTGGGTTGAACTGGGGCTACCAACTATACTAGATGACCTCTGAGACCTGGTAAACTTGGACCCACTACACTAGGGTACGGGCGGCGGGAGTCTGTGCTCCTCCCCCAGCCTGAGATGTAGCAGGAGCAATTGGGATCAACCTTTCCTGAGCTAAAGTGCCGAACATGATCAGAAATTGGGTGGAGAACCTCCTCGAGAGCTGGTGCAGTAACAGGCGTACATGCATGCCCTCCAACTGGAGCTACTGGTGGCTACTTTGTAGCAGCTCGTATGGGTGCTCTGGTTACACCACAGGGATGTCATCAGTCTCTACCTCGGCCCCGGCCTCTCACGGCTCTAGTAGGGGCCACGGGTTTCTGGTCATCTGATCCAGCTATACGTTTCCTCACCATCTGTGAGAGAATAAAAAGACAAAAATTTAGAACCTGAAGTCAAAGATTTCACACGATAAGGAATCAAAGAAGTGAAGCCTTTCCCAACAGTTTCGTAGCCTCTCGAAGATAAGTACAGACTTCTCCGTACCAATTCGCGAGACTCTACTATACCTGCTTGTGACTCATAAGACCTATGAACCTAGAGCTCTGATACCAACTTGTCACGACCCAAATTCCCTCTGTGGATATCGTGACGGCACCTAGTCTCTAAGACTATGTAAGCCAAAAAATATGCGAAAACATTAAATATGAGATTAAAATTTAAACATCCCAACATTTTCATAATTAGGATCTACCATAACTCAATACGTACAATCCCAAGACCTAGTGAGATGTAAGTCACAAGCTCTAGATACAGTACCGAACAATTCTATACATCACTATCTATCAAAATGTAAAGAAATTATAAAAGAACGGGATAGAAGGGGACTCTGAGACATGCAGCGCGAGCAGGTGTACCTTGAAGCCTCTAAAGCAGCAACACATTGCACTAATATCGAGGCCGATTAGATGTACCTGGATATGCACATCATGTGCAGAAGCATAGTTTGAGCGCACCACAACGGTACCCAATAAGTGCCAAGCCTAACCTCAGTAGAGTAGTGAGGAGGTCAGGTCAAGGCCCTACTGGAGATAATAAGAAACAAGACAGAAGATATAATAATATAATGAAATTGACAAGGGAAGTGATTAATAAAACATTTACAGGAAATAACAACACAAAATCAAGGAAAGCTAATAAAACACGAAAGGAAAACAAGAATTTTACATGTTAAGGAAAAACAAGAACCAGACAATATAGCAAATAAAGAATATCAACATGGGAACTCCCGAGGTACCGCCTCGTAGTCCCAAATTGTAAAAAAAATATCTCTATCTTTCCTTATATCACCGCGGGAGCCTTTATATTTCATTTTTTTTAAATCATTTTCCGAAAATATCATCCCGCGTTTTATCCCACAATGCATAGCTTCTAGAAGTTCCCATACTAGCCATGCGTATCAAGACCACCTTATCTCACCGCATGCGTTTCAACACCCAGACCTTATACTGCCGCATGCGTATCAATAATCACAACAACACGGCAGAAACCCCGTGCAACAATATCAACCGCACAACAAAAACCTCATTCAAATAATAAAAACCGCACGACAAAAACCTTGTGCAACAAAAATAACTGCACGGCAGAAACCTCGTGCAAACAACCAAACAATCACCTCAACAATAAAATGAAAACAGAAACACAACAACTGAATAAATGATATTCCAAGGATAGCAATTTAAAATAAAAAATTCCCACAATTAGGTAATGAACACGGAAATCAGGAAAAAAGCAAGTAATTCAACTAAATATGTTACAAGTTGCAAATAGGAGATGAGACAAGTAGACGTGTGAAATTAGGCTAAACATGATGAATATAATGTGCTAAGGTAACTCAATTAAGGCATGAAAAGGAAACAACATAGTAAAAGCCGAAATTAAAATATTTAACCCGTGTACGCACTTGTCACCTTGCGTACAAGGCCCTCACATATCACAAATTATCACCAAAATACCAAATTCCAAGGGGAATTTCCCCCACACAAGGTTAGACAAGTCACTTACCTCAAACCACGCTCAACCAATCAATAGGAAGGTCTTTCCCTCAATTTTCCAATTCCGAATGGCTAGAATGCAGCCAAAACAATTTCATACTATGAATATAACTATAGGAAACTACTTTGAATAATGATATTTTAGCTAAGAGTTGAAAAATATCTCCAAAACTTCCACCCAGGCCCACGTCTCGGAACACGACAAAAATTACAAAAACCGAACACCCATTCGATATCGAGTCTAACCATACAAAAATTTCACAAATCCGATACCAAAATCTCACTCAAATCCCCAAAATTCGGCCTAAGAAGTTTCCCTCATTTTCCCCCAATTTTTCAACCCAAATCCCTAATTAAATGATAAAATCGATGATTGATTAAGGGAGTTTAATCAAAAATGAGTTAAGAACTCTTACCCCAACACATCCTCTGAAATACCTCAAAATATGGCCTTAATCCAAGCTCTCAAAGTCCAAATGTGAAATGAGAGAATGAACCCTCATTTTAAAATTTATGTTTCTGCTGCCCAGTTATCCTTAATCGCGATCGCGGAAACTTCCTCGTGATCACGAAGCACAACTCCGGTTCCCAAAATTATAAGCCTACGCAATCGTGTCAATCACCATGCAAATGCGAAGGACTGACTCCTCAACCTACCCAATTGTGAACTAACCCACGCGATCGCGTAGCACGACTGCGCGTGAACCTGCTGCGCGCAATTCCTCTACGGGAACACGTGAAACTTCTCGCGTCCACGATGACCTGAGACTCTCAAAGCTACACGAACATGGGCCTAATATTGCGAATGCAAACAATAAATCACCACCTTCCAGAAATAATTCTTCACGATCGCATCCCTTTCTTAGCGATCTCGAAAGAGGAAACCAGATACACAGACACCAGAAAACTTCAGCCAACCTCTAATTCCAAAATTGATCTGTTAACCATCTAAAACTCACTTGAGGCCCCTGGGAACTCAACCAGACATACCAACAAGTCCCAAAATATCATACGAACATAGTCGAGCCTTCAAATCACATCAAACAACGCTAAAACCACGAATGACGCATCGATTCAAGCCTAATGAACTTTTGAACTTCTAAATTCTACATTTGATGCCGAAACCTATCAAATCATGTCCAATTGACCTCAAATTTTTCTCACAAGTCACAGATAACAACACGGACCTACTCCAACTCCGGGAATCAAAATCTGACCCCGATATCAAAATGTCCACTCCCAGTCAAACTTCCCAAAATCTTCTGACTTTCCAACTTTCACTAATTAACGCTAAAATCTTCCGACTTTCCAACTTTCCATATCAACATCCGTACATACTCATAAGAGACAAATCCCCATACGGAGCGCCAAAACTCCATTTCGGAGTCGTCTTCACACAAGTCAAACTATGGTCAACTCTTACGACTTAAACTTCCAATTTGGGGACTATGTGTCTCATTCCACTCCGAAACTCTCCCGAACCCGACACCAAGCACCCCAACAAGTCGCATAACCATAAAATGAAATAGAGGGAGCAATAAATAGGGGATCGAGGCTAATATTTTCAAAACGACTGGTCGGTTCGTTACATGGACCTAGTCTCTCAAATATGAAAGTCCTCACAGTTGATTTTCCAAGTCGATCAAAGAAGGAAGACTTGTTAGAAGTGGCAGATTCATCTTCCATAGTGATATAATTATTGCTCGCGCTTCTTATGGAGATGCGAACTGGTGGAGGTTGCTTGTATCTCAGACCTTCACGTGGTTGCCTTGTAGCAGCTTCTAACAGGAGCTTCCCTAATTTAACAGCTCATTGGGATTATATCCAACTTTTGCGAATAGCCTGTAAGAAGTAGGATCAAAGCCTTCATTTGTACGCTTCATAGGGAGTGCCACATTCTGGGAATACCTTTGATCCACAAACCCTCCTAGTAGCATTGAGTACAGCTTTACTGCCTCAATTCATTTGATCGTAAGAGTTAATTCTTTTAGAATATTGATTTGGAGATTGGATGATTCACCCCCCTCTTTCTTAATTTTAGGAACATAGCGCAGTGCAGGAGTTACTTTCTTGCCATAAAACACAATATTTCCTCTATAATATTTATTCGAGCTAGGTTGTACCTCCTTAATAACACCTTTGACTTTACCAGTAGTTACCTCAACTCTTTTAGTCGTGGGCTCGTCATTGTAGCTTTTTGTGACATCATGAGCTTTTATCTCATTCATAATGCGACTTTTGAAGTAGAATTTTACATCGAGGAAGTGTGACTCCGCTTCGGTGAATGGCTCGTCATCAGCAACTATCTTCTTCTCGACTTCTCCCTCATAGTACTTTAAAAATTGAAGGTAGGTAGATGGAACCACTTTACTCTCATGTATCCAAGGTCCTTCTAAGCAAGACATTGTATGAAGTCTTTGTATCGATCACATGCAGCAATGCACTTGAATGCATATCTTAAATGGTAATCCCCAACCTAATCGCACCTATGAATTTTCCCCTCTTGGTTGAATCCTTGAAACATCACACGACTTTCCGAGAGTTCGTTCATGGTAATACCAAGTTCTTTCACAGTGTGAATTAGCAAGATGTTCACAAAGGATCCTCCATCAACCAAAATTTGATTTGCCCTTTCATCATGCATATAGCCAACCAGGTATAATGGGTGGTTATGAGGAGTATCACCTAGTAGAATATTGTCATTCATGAAAGTAACTTTTTTCTCACAAGAATTAACTTCTTGAGGAATGGACTCGATGAGCTTTTCTGAATATGGTGCCAATGATAGGTAATCACTAATTTCTTCCCCCAGCATGGCAACAAAAGGCCTCACTACCATCATGGGAAATCTTCGTGCGGAACCAATTTGGCAAGAACTCCTCCAAGGTCATTGGATGCCGTGGCTTTTGAGGGTTGTGCAACTCCACTTTTGATTTCTTTAAACGCTTAACTGGATTATGTTTCTTTGGTATCCTTTGTTTTTGTGAGCTTCTTTTGTGGTTCCTTCGACAAGTCACCAACATCCAACATTCATCATCATCAGGCTGATCAACTTCAACTTTGTTGTTCTCCAATAATTCTTCATCTTTACTTTCTTTGAAACTACATAATTCATCTGGACTAAATGAGCCAAAGGTGATAGAGACTTGGTTTTCGCTTGCTTTCTCATCTTCAAGCACGATCTTCTTTTCACGAGCCAAGTCCATAACTTTGTCCGTGAAGACAAAGCACTTCTCCAGAGGATGGCTCACAAATAGATGGTATTTGTAGTAATTTGGGTCATTCATTTTCCCAACTTCATTTGGTCGCTTTATCTCTAAAAGCTCAATGAGATTTAACTCGAGGAGTTCTTTAAAAATAGTTGGCACATCAGAATCTAGAAATGGATATGCTTTCTCTTGCATTTTCTTTTAGAGTCAACTTTCCACTTGGCTTATCTTGCAAAGAAGTGGACTTCGTACTCTGCTTCTTGCTCACATTCGTTTTGAACTTCACAGGAGATGTGTTGACATTCCTAGCTTCTTTGTTTTCGGACTTGGGTACAAACTTGCTCCATTTCCTGACTTCTTGCTTGACGTTCCCTTTGCGAGACTCATATATAAGCAGCCTTTCATTTCCAGCTGAGGCCATGCTCAACTCTATGTCATGGGAAGGAGTCGCAAATTCTTCAAATGTGTTAGGCTTGATACCTTGCAAGATATAGTGCATCCCCCAATGCATGCCTTGGATGCACATTTCTATGCCAGAAGCTTCACTAAGCATGTCTTTGCAGTTGAGGCTTGCATTCCTCCAATGATTGATAAAGTTGATAGCTGGTTCACCCTTTCATTGATGAGTATTTGTAAGTTCTATCATACATACATTATGTCTCGTGCTATAAAATCAATTGAGGAACTCTTACTCTAGTTGATCCCACCTATCAATAGGTCCAGCCTCGAGGTCTGTGTAAAAATAAAAAGTATTTCCTTTTAGTGAGCAGACAAACTACTTGACAAGGTAATCTTCATATGTCCCACATTTTTGCACGTCTCAATGACATGCGCCACATGTTTCTTTATATTTATTTTTCCATAAAACTAATGAAATTTTGGAGGTTGATAGCCAGCAGGCATCTTCAACATATCGATCCTTGAAGTGTATGTATTTGTGTAGGTAAGGGAGGACTTGGAAGAAACTTCATATTTATTTTTATTTTCCATTCAATGAACTTCTTTAGTTGATTGATTGGAATCATCCTTCCGAGGAGACTGGGATTTCCTTAGTGGATGCAACTTGTCGTAGGGGAGGATTAATTTCTTGAACTTATGAGAGCTTTCCAGGTGCATGGGTGGATTCTTCTTCCATCGATATTCCCACCCTATCTGTTAGCTTGTCAATTCTAGCATCTTGATTTTTCATGCATTTGGTGAAGCTAGCGATTGCTTCCACCAAGTTTTCTAACTACTCCTCTAGAGATGAAGCGTTTGTCACCATGGCTTGCATTATTGTTGTAGATAATGGGGAGTAGCATGTATTGTCACATAGATTGACCCTTGATTGGCTCACATTATGCGGTGTAAGCCAGGTGCATGGGTGGATTCTTATTCAATCAAGATTCCCACCCTATCTGTTAGCTTGTCAATTCTAGCTTCTTGATTTTGCATACATTTGGTGAAGCTAGTGACTGCTTTTGTCATGTTTACCCACTGCTCCTCCGCAGATGAAGCATTTTCCACCATGGCTTGCATGATTGTCGTGGATGATGGGGAGTATCATCCTTGCTTGGCTCACGTTATGCGGTGTAAGTGGGGAGGATCCATCACTTGAAGTATCACCATTTTCCTTCACAACAGAGTTCTTGAATTCAAAGAGTTCCAGTATAGGTAGAGTTTTCTTAATCTTTTTAGCAATATCGTTTCCTCCTTCAGGTGCGTTTGTAGAAGATCTTGTTCCCTTTTAGGATGAAGATCCGGAAATAGGGGTTTATGCGGACGACACTTGGGGTGCTTGTTGACCTAATGAGAATGCTTTGCTCCTCCTTACTGGTCCAAATCTTCCAAAGGTAACATCGAGGATGCTTTTCACATCAGCATAGAAACTGGAATTAGAAGCCTTGGTGGAAATTGATCTGGAGTTGATTTTCGTTGAAGCCATTCTAATGTTCTTGAACTTTGGTGATTGAAAAGTCGAGATGAGAGGTAGATACTGTCTCACCGGGCGTTCCAGAATTTGTAGACAATAAATTTGCGTCGAAAAAATAAACTCAAGAGCAAAAAATATTGCAATAATTGTAGTATTTGATTTAAAATAGATTGAGTGTTACAATCTCTATGGTTCCTCCGATTCTACTTTTCCAATATAAATTCAAGAGCCTTTGAGTTTGATCTTAAATTTGAATTTTATTTATCCGCCGCGAACGCTTTGATTGTTGCCACGAATTTTATCACGAACAAGTAGCATTGATCTTGAACTTGTATTTGATTTGACTTCGTCTTGATTTTGAATACTTGAGATCTGTGTTGAAGTGCTTTAATGCTTGAACACTTGCAGTTTGCAAAGAATTATGGCCTTTGATCCTCGAGCTCCCTTGTGTCTTCTTGTTATAACTTCTGATCTCTTTTTTGGGTTATGAAGACCCATATTTATAGTAGTGGAAGAGAAAAGTTGTGATGAGCACAAACTCTTTCCAACCAATCAGATTAAAGAGTGACAAGGCCGCATTTGATTGGTCAGAACATCTCATTTGCACGTGTGGCACATTTTTATTGACCTTTTAATTTGACTTGGCATGTCTTGTCATTTTGACATGTGGCGTGATCCTATTGTGTCACGCTCCAAATTTGGGGAGCACGACCGGTGCCCAACCGAGTGAACCCGGTCAAGCAAGCCTGTTGAATGCTTTCTACCCAAACTTGACCATGATTTAAAGAGAACACATATTTTTGTTAATTAATCAATAAGGAGATTATGTAGAAAATACCAATTCATTTAGTAGTTTCATCATCCATAAGTTTTGGAATACATACACTTTCATAGTTTAATGTGGAACGTTTGATGCAGTTACCAAATTTCTAGTTTGACTTCCCCAACACCGGCATACCACCCACATAATGTCTACAAAGCCTCTAATAGATACAAAAGGGTATGATGATAGTGCCCGCAACAAAGCCCCGGCT